>OVAF01000796.1:0-31301 GCA_900406245.1 Odontarrhena argentea
ATATATATATATATATATATATATATATATATATAAAATACTATTATTTTGCAAAGCCCATGGTAATAGCCAACCAATCATTAAAAAAATGATATATTATAGACTAAAGTATTTAATGTATAATTAACAATCAGAACGGTTTTGTACATTGTTCACTGAATCCAGCAATAATATAGGGTGGTACACTTATAATTTAGATAAGATTCAGTTGTCTCGATAAAAATCAATATATTATTGTAGAATTAACATTAAAGTTTAGTAGTTTAATTAGTCCATAGCCATATCATTCATTCCTTTCTCTCCATGGAACAATATATACCACTAAAAATAATTTTCCGTGACCTTATAAAACGATTTATGTTAATTTCCATAACAAATTATTTTTCGTGGTCGCATTTGAAGAACAATAGTAGTTGTTATTAAAATGCAACAAAAGAAAATTATAATAAGCGGCTACAAGTATGAAAGCATTGTGGTAACGACACGTGTAGTGTCCAAGAAGGCACCGTTACCTTTCATCTTGTAGGTCCCACCCTAACAAAAAATATTTTTAATTTATTTTGTTCTCATTTACTCGGTTTCGTGTCTTATATAAACCAACCTTAGAAGATAGAAGATATATCCACAATTCTTTTTATCGTAATCCACTTTTCTTGTTTCGAAATTCGGTTGTGTAATTGTGAAATGGAGGTTTCAGTTATGGGCAATCCTCAAGCGAGGATCTGTAGAGCAGAATTAGCGTGCAGAGAGCTCGGATTCAGGTTTGGGTCGGAGGTTATCTCGTGTGGATCCAGAAACAGGGTTAGTTTCTTGACCCAAACCTCGAAATGGAAGGCGATCGGGATCCGCTGCTCTCCCAGATCTATCAGATCCGAAGCTGTCGTCTCCGGTGAAGCTCCGATTCTCAAATCTAGATCGGTATGTATACCTCACACCCTATATAATCCTGATTTTCCCAGATCTACTGCTTTGCTATGAATTTTGCCACTTTATTGGCTATCTGATCAAAATATTTGATTGTTTTATGATGATTATTGTATAGTGTTCATGTGATGCTTATTAAGATTATGAAATACAGTATGAATTAGCAAGATTTGTTTCATCCTTATTCATTATCCAGTTCTGAATTTAGTGGATTTATTGGCTTAGCTATAATGTTTCAGGGACATATGAACGAGCAACAAATAAAATAAAAAATATACGAGGTGTGTATATTAACATGTTTCATTTTTTGTTTGTTGCAGTTAGAGAGTGTCAGATTATTCGTTGGGTTACCACTGGACACAGTTTCAGACTGCAACAACGTCAACCACTTGAAAGCCATCACGGCTGGCCTCAAAGCTTTGAAGCTACTAGGCGTTGAAGGCATTGAGTTACCCATCTTCTGGGGAGTGGTTGAGAAAGAAGCTGCAGGGAAGTATGAATGGTCAGGTTACTTAGCTGTGGCTGAGATAGTTAAGAAGCTGGGGCTCAAGCTTCACGCTTCTCTCTCTTTCCACGGGTCCAAATACCCGGATATTGGCCTTCCTGACTGGGTGGCAAAGATCGGTGACGCTGAACCAGGGATCTATTTCACAGACAGATATGGGAAACAGTACAAAGATCATCTGTCGTTTGCAGTCGATGATGTTCCTCTTCTTGATGGGAAGACTCCTATGGAGGTTTACAGTGGTTTCTGCGAGAGTTTCAAGTCTGCTTTCTCAGATTACATGGGCAACACAATCACGGTATGTTTATTATTTTTGTTTTGCACTTCCACTCTCAGTTGTGTCCACTCTGGTTCTGGTTCCTGATTTTTGTCTCATTGATTTTAGGGAATCACATTAGGTTTGGGACCTGACGGCGAGCTAAAATATCCCTCTCATCAATACGACACCAAACACATTGGTGCTGGAGAATTCCAGTGTTACGACAAACACATGCTTTCTGCTCTCAAACACTATGCTGAAGCCAGAGGGAACCCTCTTTGGGGACTCGGTGGTCCACACGATGCTCCTGCTTACAATCAACAGCCTCATTCTTCTTCCTTCTTCTCAGACAGCGGCTCCTGGGAATCTCAGTATGGCGATTTCTTCTTGTCATGGTATTCGTCTCTCCTCACCTCCCATGCAGACCGAGTCCTCTCTGTTGCTTCATCTGCGTTCCGTGGAACTGGAGTGTCTCTATGTGGGAAGCTACCTCTTTTACACCAATGGCACAAGCTAAGATCTCAGCCTTCTGAGTTAACAGCTGGATTTTACAGCTCCAATGGTCAAGACAGGTATGAGGCGATCGCAGAAATCTTTGCAAAGAACTCTTGTAGAATGATAATACCGGGAATGGATCTATCTGATGAGCATCAATCACCGGAATCTCTCTCGAGCCCCGAGTCATTACTTACCCATATCAAAACATCGTGCAAGAAACAAGGAGTTGTCGTCTCTGGGCAGAACTCGTCCGTCTCGGTCCCTGATGGGTTCGAGAGGATTGCTGAGAATCTGAAGGATGTAAATGCAGGAATTGATCTATTCACCTACCAGAGAATGGGAGCACTCTTCTTCTCTCCAGAGCATTTCCAAGCTTTCACAGTATTTGTTCGGAACCTGAACCAATTCGAGTTGTCCTCAGATGATCAAGCAGCAGAGGATGAGGCCGAGACAATGAGCGTAGGTTCAGGCACTGCTGCAGCTAGTTTGCAAGCTGCTTGATGTAAAACTCCAGATTCATATTTGTATGTAAATAAGAGATTCCCCCGTTAGCATTTATATAGATTTTCTTGTACTACATGTAAAATTATGTGTATCACTATCTTCACAAAACTTAAATCCCGAAGCTTTAAGATGAAGAAATCTCTCGTCTCCATTTAGTAACAACACTAATGTATTCAGAAAGGCCGAATAACAATGGAGAATAGGCAAAAGGAATCACAAACATTATCTTTCTTTACAAACCTTTTCAAGTACAACAGACCACGAATATCTTTTTACAAATTACACTTCAAAAGATACCAACATAATTTACGAAATGCTACAATATACTCTACAAAAGGTAACAACTATGCCTTGAAAAAGTCTTGTAAATCATTCACAAGCGATTCTGGTTTCAAAGCTGCTCAAACAAATGGCAAAAGCCTGGAAAGCTGAGATAGGGTATCCATAATCCATCGTGAACATATCTTTTCCGACTTTCCCAAACTGCAATATTATCCGCTCATTTTGCCTCTCAGGTGATGATTCTGTACCACCGCCACCACTACCCGCCGCGACCAGCTGAAAGTTTTTCACTGAGGCCACTGTGACACGGCCATGGAAATTCAAGCACCAGCAACGCAGCTGCTCATGCCACCGTGGTGTCTTGTTGCTCAGCACCAATGGTGCCTCTTTCAGGTGACTCGATCCGGTGCGTAATGGTTTTGATTGAGACCTTGAAAAAGTTGACCGAGTACCGAGGATGGGAAACTCTGATGGTTCTGAAGCAACTCTTGGAGGCTCCATTATGCTTCTAGGTACCGTATCCATTACACATAACATCTTTCTTGGTCCCCTATATATGCCATTAGCAGAGTACAAATCAGATTTGGCTTTAAACTAAAGGTTGCCAATCCAGTGTAAGTGTAACCAACTAAGTTTACATTTCTCAGATAAACTGATTGAAACTTTAATTTTCTTTGAAATTTTGTCCAAACCAAAAATATACTTTGCAGAAAAAAAGGGAATCCAAACGGAAACCACATGAAACCGAACTGAATAAAACTTGGTTTCTATATTTTATAACTGAAATATTCAAAAGCCAGAACCATCTCCATTAGCTCTAGCTTGTAAAGAATCTATAATTTCAAATACTAAAACCATGAATAAAGAGATCTTGGAAGATAGATAAGGAGGAACGCAACTAAGGTGATGCAAAGAAAAGTTCAAAGAGGAAAGTTGAATCTGAAAAACCTTACCGAGATCCTAAGACATTCAACTCGTATGTGATATGGGCAACGGGGTAACTTCCAAGAGGAACCTTTGGTGTAACTTTTGAGAGATTAGAAGATCGACTCTTTCTCATCTTCGTGGCTCCCGCAGAGGGAAGCAGATTTCCATCAAAGACGGTGAATTTAGTTCCTAGGAAGTTCGATCTTCCACAAGTTTAAAAAGAGAAAAATATCAACAAGAGCTCAGCTATATCCATCAACATCACAAAAACAAAACGAAAAAACCAGCAAAGCACTTCCACTGGAGCTGTGTTTAATTTACTAAAGTATGTTAAGTACTTCTAGTTCATCAATGCCAAACTACGAATGCTAAGACTCATAATCAGTACTAAAAAAATTTACTCCTGTATACGCACCTCACTTTGCCTAGATAAGCTTGGCTTCTCCTGGACATATCACCAGCACGCAAAGAGATAATGTAATCAGTACAAGTCGTGTGCTTTAACTTACACGCAGAAAGCAGAAACTTCCCATCATCCGTTAGAGCTGCACAGACATAACACAAATAGATGTCAAATATAAGAGTTTCAAAACCAAGACTTGGATACACAGAGACAGATAGATGCTCACAGTTGGTTAAGCCGAGATATAGATGATACGAGTGCGTAGTTCGATTACGTTTGATGAAGCATTGAACCAGAGAATCCCTCGGGCCAGGCTACACACCACAAACCAACAATCGTAAATTTAGCCTTTGACAGTAAAATTCAGAGTTGTGAATAAAAATCGAAACTTTATGTCTAAATTTGGGAAAATGAACCTGCTTGAGAGAGATGGGGAAAGTCAATTTAGAAGAGATCTCAGGGACAGCGACGGCTTCGTTCATGACTTTCCTCCATCCACGACAAACGCCGGCGCAAGCCACCACGCTGCGTCGAGAAGGCCATGCGCCACCGTCCGCCGCCTCGACCCTAATCAGAACCTCCCTCAAAAGCTCCTCAGGGATCTCCGACCAGCGATCATCTTGCGATGATGACGACCCAGAAGTGGAATTGGCGGCAGCGGTAAGGTCGTGGACCACACGATGCGACCTCGAGCGCATCTCCAGGATTAAGCTTCGTATAGTCATAAGATATTTAAAGAGAGAGAGAGAGAGAGAGATGATTTTGGGTTTTAGGTGGAAGAGGAAGTTGTGTGTTGTTGTTGAGACTTTGAGAGTAAGGATTTCAACAATAATTGAGGTTTCGCTACTTCTTTAACTTCTTAGAGAAATCTGATTGCTTCTGAAATAGTTGAATTGTTGTAATACCATTAGTTGACAACAAAAATGTACATTTATATCGTAAAACAAAACTTCAACTTTGTTTGGTTTTGACAATTAGTATTTAGAATATAGTCGGCTGTTCAAAAAAGATTATATAGTCAATATTCTAATGATGGTTGACAAGTTTTTAGTTTCTATAAGAAAAAAACGTTTCTGTTTATATAATGATATTCTGATGAGGTGGACTTAAAAATCAATAACATTAGAAATAAATTCACTTAGGATTAGCGGAGATTTTAGGTAATCTATTTTGTTTTTTTTTTCTTTAATAATTTAGTTTGTTCCAACTTCCATATAAACAAAAACTATTTGTATGATAACATTAACAACAATGTGTGGAAAGCATGAAAATATTAAATATTATGCTACCACTAGGAAAAATACAATTCTAGTAGTTACTAATGATAAATTAAAACCTATGGTGGCTGGAAAAAATTGGTGGATTGGATAAGATTCCGTATTTATTTAAATAGAAAACTAATAATAATTATTATTATTCCAAAAGATTTTGATTATAAACTAATTTGTTTATCAACATATATTTTTCTTTTGTGAAATTCAGTTGACTGGATATTCTTCATATATCACATATCATATTAAACTATTATAGACCAAAAAAATACAAAAGTTTTTATTATTCTAGATTGCTGTAAATATCAGAAAATATCATTCTAAATAATACAAAATGCATTCTATGAGTAAGTCCATGCATGGCCTACTTTTAAATATCTCACCATTGCTCCTATATATAGGTTTGTGATAACTATATAGGCCATGCTCTCGATTTCACTCAGACGATTTTATGACAGTACTCCCTCCGTTTTATTATCTTAGAGGTTTTTTTTTTTTTTTTTTTTTTTTTTTTTTTTTTTTTTTTTTTTTTTTTTTTTTTTTTTTTTTTTTTTTTTTTTTTTGAATCGATTTGGTTTTTTTTGTTTGTTTCATTTTATAAGGTGTTTTGCAAATCTAAATGGAGATTTTAGTGTTTTTTAATATTTTTAATTTTTAAAATTCTGCAATCTTTTTTCTGATTGATTAACTTATATTTTTATAATATAGGGTCCATTTTTATTTTTAATTTTTGATAAAGTGATTCATGACAACCTACCATTTGCTTTCACGTAATTCAAAATAATTTGATTTTGGTAATGTGACAAAAATTTTAATAATCCAAATCAGTGTATCCTTATACGGACCTGGTAGACCACTAATCCAAACATAGGATTTATCTATCATTCAAATTTAGATGGGTCTATGGTACCAATACATGTGCCTCACAAAGAAAATGAGTAGTGATATACACCTCAAAATTAACCACAGAGTCCAGGTAAGAGATTTGAAGAGATGATACATATCCATGACCCATTCAAAAACTACATTTTACATGATGTTATTCATAGTCTTAAGTCTTAACCATCATTGATCATTTATTTATGTGAAAAAAGAAAAAAAAAAAACATTGGGTGGGTAGTAGCGTAGGTTAGCATCTTGTATTTTTCTTTTTACATTCGAATGATTGGATAACCCAAAAGCGAGTAGTCTTATAATAATTCTCTATTTCCTTTGTGGTTTTTGTCCCTTTCTCTTTTTAAGCCAAACCTAACTAATTTGTTGAAAAAAATGATAAAGGGTACTTCTATAGTTTTTCCTTGGTAACAAAAAAATATATACTACTAATACGATAAAATATGTAGATAAGAATGGGTGCCTAATATATTCCAATGAAACCTGTCATTTTCCAAGTTTTCTACTTAGGCACATTTGTAAAGTATACAATAGTTTAAAAGTATTATTGTGTTGTTAAAAGTTTTAAACTATTGTTGTAGAGATAATGTGTTTTTATAACGCGTACGTTTAGTTACCTCGCGGCCATGATGTGTGACTGTTTAAAACTGGTAATCAATGTGTAATTCCAAAAACACTGTTTTAGTAATTCCTGATTCACATTTCATAGGTGTTCTAAAACGCGGCCGCGGAGCCGCCGCGGCGGCCGGAAAATCGCTCGTCGGAGATACACCGCCGGGAAAAACACCTATTCGCTTGATTAAGCGGTTCTTCTGTGTTTTAAAGTTTGGGTGAAGATATTTTGACTCAGATGCGTGTTATTTTACTTAGATTTTGAACGATTTGATAAATAAATCAAGAAATATGAGTAAAAAATAGTGAAATAGTGTGAAGATGAAACTAGAAGGGCGATCAGGAAGAAGAAGCTGATGTCGGTAGGTTTAGGAAGAAGAAGATATGGAAAATTACGATTTTGCCCTTTTATTTATGTGCAAATTAAAAATTTAAGACAGATAATTAGTAGGGGATTCGAACAACTTACCTGCCAGATGGATGTTGGAAGCTATTTCCATCAGAGCTAATGAAATTATATGTATAACTGGCTTCTAAATTATATATATATTTATATTTTCGATAAAAAGGTTCAAAACTAATCCCCGATTAATCCCCGTTTAATCCCCGATTTTTTCATTAATCGCTAGGCCCAAACCAACCGCCCGATTAACGCCTAGCGAATTTTTGAACCTTGGGTAATATATAGGAGACTTTTGGACCGGCCATGATATCGTGCACGTCTCTTTGTAGTTTTACCGTCATCATTCCTATTGTTTATTCATCTCCTATCAGAAAGCAAGCCACTTCTGATATTTCTGAGGCTTCTAAGAAACCTATCAAAATATGAATCGTTCATATATATAACTTTGATATTCCATTTATATACGTCATTTCTTACTTTGATATAAACATAGTTTGGATATTAAAAATTAGAGTACTAGCTTAAAATAACTATAGTAAAAACCACGACTCGTTTCCCTTTCTATTTCTTTGAAATCCCTTGGTGCATATACTACACTAACACTAAGACTAAAAATTTCGGTTTCAGCAACCAATCGAATGTTATTTATTTCACCAGTTTGATTTTGGTTGTACTATATGGCTTAAAGCCGATTTAGTCTATGGGTTTCCAATACGGGCCTGGGCTTGAGCTTCTAGGGAGTACCTTAACACGTTGTCAAGTAAGATATGTAAGTCTTGACATCTGATATTGGTTCTATACTAGTAACCAAATGTGTTGGATTACGACTTAGCTTAGGGCTAAGCAAAAAAAATTCTGTTAGATCTGTTTTAATTAGGTATCTGCTCACTGCAGTCCAAAAATGTAGGGAATGCAACAAATTAATGTAGTGAAGTTTACTATTCGTAAGATATATAGCAAATCATACGTATTATATATCCGTTTCGATAATCAAGTGGTTAGTGGCACTCACATTTGAGGAGAAGTCTCTATGTGGCTCTAGACCAATGATCAATTTCTTTCAAATACGAAATTATCCAGCTTCTCCCGTTTAATCAATTGAAAATAGTATTACACTTTAGGCTCATAAAAAAAATTTAGCTAGTGAGCTACTCGACGGTTACATCTACCTTGGAAGGGTTAAACGGGTGTTAAAACCCATATCATCCTTTCATTTACAAAAAATATATAACTGCTTTGATTTGTATATATTTATGAATATATGATTATGTATATATTATAATGTTTTAATATAAATAATAAATATCTAATCCTATAAAATATATAAATTTTATAGTTTAGTACGTAAAATTTGTATGGTTCCGTTAAGTTAAAACGTATTTTAAAGATGAATAAGTCTATAATTTTACCATGAAAAACATTTAGCGAACAAAACAATTGTTAAAAGCATAGTACTATTTTGTTTTCTTGCTTTACTCTTCCCAATTTTGTCATCGATCTTTATCATGGCGTGGTTGGGATTGTTTCATCCGTGTTGTTCAAGTCCTAGCCTTTCAACTAAATGTAGACCTGATGCACAACACTATTATTTTTCTTCTCATTTGATGAAATGCATATCAAACTTGACCCAAACTTATGATTTAATGGTTTGTATTATTAATGTCGAAACATTACGCTCAAAAATCTAAGTATGATCAGACTGTGTTAGAGCTGTAAAGAAAATGTATAAAGTTTCTGGAGCATGGGTTCTTTTGAAAATAACAATATACGTTGGAGCTTCATATTTGCTCCCACTAAGGACAAAGTAAGTGGGCACCAACACAACATTTATAGTGATAATACAATCTGTCACGCACAAACCTTAACTTATAAAGCCATTTTAGATGTACCTTGTAATTAAAGAAAAAAAATGCTAAGAAAAAACTAGAAAGTAACTTAAAAGTGTGAGACAGAAAAAGAACTCTTTTATGCTTTAGGCATTCTCTGGAGCACCATTTGGCATTTTGGAAAATTGCAAATCTTATATAATTAATTATCATATACAATGGTATTCCAAGATAAAAAGGTGTATCTAATTTCAATCTGCATATCCATGTTTTATTTATCTGAGTTTGAGTGATATCTATATTTAGGTTCTTCACTTTGGTTGATTATATATTCCCATCTCAATAAAATATTCTTTTAGTATATTTTTATAGGTATATTTAAAAAAAAAAACTTTATTCAGATGGTAAAGTATAATGCACTGATAACAATACATATCCATGTTTTATATACCATGTAATGCAGTGATAGGGACGTAGTTGGGTATTTGAATGGGTAAAGCAAATCATATTAAAAGCATAATTGAAACTTTTTCAAAAGGTCTTTTACTAAGAAGAAAGTAAAGCAACAGCAGAAACAGACAAATTAATTTCACCTAAACAAAGATTCTCCTAATTAACGCACAATAATTTGAATTATGGTGAAGTTAATAAATTAATATAATCCATGTACATAAATTTGAGTAATGCTTGGTGATTTTTTTTAGTAGTAAGAAATTTTGTCAGTCTATTGGTCCAGCTGGTTCCCGATACAGCACACAAGGTCATGAACTCGATATGAATAGGAACATCATTGTAATATAAGATCGATGTACATGCATATATATATATATGATTATTTAGTCAAAATGATTAACATCGATTCACATTGTCAAGATGGGCAACAACAAAAGAAAAAAGAAAAAAAAAAGTAGGTGACAAAAGAAATTAAATGTTTTTTAAAAAAATTATTCGAGGTAGAATGTATAACTGAAAACATTCATTAATGTATAACTGAAGTGAACTATAGTACGTAGTGCTCAAACGCCACGAAGCCGGAGCGAGACGGCGGAGATGATAACAGAGAGGAGTAAGAGTCCGGTGGGAGACGGAGTCGGCGGAGCAGGAGAAGAAACTGGGGGAGAAGCGAAGGGAGCAAAGGCGAGTGGGTCAGGAAAGGAGTCGTCGTTATTAGTGTCAGGATCAGGAGGGCTTGGGGAAGCAGGGATTGTGCCGGCTCCGGCGCCGGAAGGTAAAGCGTCGCCGGGGGAAGGGAGAAGAGGAGCGATGTCCGGGGAAAGGGGAGAGAAGGTTGGAGAAGATGGCAAAGAAGAAGGAGAAGAGAGAGAGATGAAAAAGATGATGATGATGATAACAAGATTATTGAGAAATGAAGAAGCCATCTTTTGTTTTCTTTTTTCTTTATGGTTTTTGAAATGATGAAAAATCGAAGTTGAGGTTTTTGTTTGGTTGGATCTGTTTCTCTCCTTTTTCCTATTGATCGGAGAGCATTTTGAGTTGTAATGATGATGCCTCTCTATAAAAGATGCTTTCCTTTATAAATTAGAAACGGGAAAAATATCAAACGGAGCTTGAATTATTGGAATAGACGTTTAAATACTCCTTACCTTTCAAAATGTTATTCTAATATCTAGTTTTTTTTTTTTTTTTTTTTTTTTTTTTTTTTTTAAAAAAAAAAAAAAATTTTTTTTTTNAATAATTTTTGTTGACTCTATTATTTCTATTATTTGAGACATGTCGTTAAGTAGATAGATGAAATCCGTAAGATTGGTTGTAGTGTTTGGATTTTATGACTTATATTTTAGACATTTATTTGTTAAAATTTTCAAGGTGGGACTTGGATGGATATCTCAACAATTTTCTCTTCAAATTAAGGACCACATCAAGCCTTTGGCCTTCCATCCAGCGAAACATCTTGACACCCACCTTGTATCGTTGTATCACAAACGAAACTCACATCTTGACCTTTAGCGTAGTTTAAATGACTTTCGACACGGGACATCACACATTGACGGCTACTCTCACACGAAACATCCAATGATCTAGTCTACGCTCCTCTCATGGGCTAAGATACCAATTGTAGGATTTTTCAAGCCTATCCAAACTTCTTATTAATATGATATTGTACTCTTTAAACTCATGTAAAGAAAAACGCACACATTTTTTTTAGTGGATTCCTTCTTAAAAGCTTCCTACTAATTGATATTTTTTATTATTTATATATTACACTCACAGTTTCTAATGTGAGACTTAGATTAATATCTCAATAATCAAATCTCTCGTGGTAAAATTCTCGCCCTTAAATATAGAGTTTTTTTATATTTTCCAGCTATTCAACAAATTCCCAAAAAATAAAAACTATGAGTTTTTATAGCTTTGGAAATTGTAAAACACACTGAAGATGATGAAATTTGTGGCCGCCAAAATGACATGTTTTTAGTATTTGAAGCATAATTCTTCAATCAGAACTCATGAACTACTACTTGATTCTACTTGAGAATAAAAATTAATACTCAGCGGCTATATTTTCCCCACAATTCAGACATTTTGGTGCGAGAAAACTGCCTTGTAAGAAAAGTGGTGAGATCCCCTGAGATCTACTCAATACAACCTATCCTCTGACGACCAGCAAATGCTGTGATTGACAGTTAGTTTAATCTTATACTAATAGCTCTGCTTTAAAATTATAAACTAATCTCAGACATTCAACAACAAATCTATATAAAGCTAGAAGTAAATATTGTATAAGGAAGTCGTAGTTGGTACAAAAACTTCAATGAACTACAATATACATTTAAAATGACAATAAATCTTGATTCACGGTTTCAGTGTCTCATGCTTTTGAGTGTTTACTTCGCTTGTACAGACTCAATCTACAGCTCAGCAACATTGTTGGTAATCCTGGTTTATCAACGGGAATTTACTAGATGTAGAAAGACTTAGCCATAAGAAAAGACTTGATCAATATCATAAAAAGCTGTTACCTTGTTCAGAAAACTTCAGACTCAACGAGGTAATCTCTGCAACTCCATAGCAACGAGTGAAGCAACACTGCTAAGACCGGCGACGTTGGAGTTTTTTATCTCAGACACAATTACATTGATCTTAGAGACATCGTGTCCTGATATCGACAAAATCATCGCCTGGGATAGATACTGCTTGCAGGCATAACCCAGACAATGCAAGATTCTCTTCAGAACCAACAACTGTAGCTCCGTGCTCTTCCTCCTATGCCATGTGTCCAGAATCGGTGTGATCTTAGGGAGATTGGTTAAAAATCCTGTCGTGGCTTCTCTTGAAGCTGCTTTAAGTAGCAACACCACGCATTCAGAGGCAATCTCTGCAATGCTCGAGTCATCTAAAGCTGCGAGGTGCAAGAATAAGCCAATGTTGCTACCAAAATCTGCAATGTCTCTTATACACTCATTTGGATCGACCTCGAATGTAAAAGATGTGTCTGATAAAAGTGTTGGCTCTTTTGTGTAATTGAAGTTGAGACCCTTCTTGTTTCCCAGTGACCGTAGCAGAAAAGCTCTGCAGAGACTTAAAGTGGGCTGAAGGAAATCTTCCATCTCTTTGGCATTCACAAACTCCAACAGATTTCCAATCCTCCTAACGACTTTGAGCTGAGAAAGTAGTTTAGTTTCCATCTCTGGAGCTGAGGCTAAGGCAAGACAGAGCTTGACATTGTTCACATTTGCGCTTGACAAGTCTCCAAGAAGAAACTCAAAGCATTGTGAAACTGTATTCTGATGCAGTATGTTAGAGATTTTGATGTAATCAAACTCAACGAGCATGACGAGAAGCTTTTGAGCGTAAGCTGGAATTGGATCTTCGTCTTGGATCAATGCAGGGTAGAGTGGGAGGAAGTGAGAGTTGGATACTGCTTTCAAATCTTCAGATGTTTGTTGCTCAATTTCAGTGCATTCGGTTAAGAGAATTGTTACCGAATCGAACCAGATCTTCAGACAGAGAAATCGAGCATCTCCGTCTTTGTTCCCATTGTAGATTCCAGCTAGAGATGGGAGCATATCACGGATAATAATCTCAGCATTTTGAGTAACCAGAGGAGCATCTTCTGCTATGCATTCTAGAACTTGAAGAAGGGTTATACGGAAGTCATCTCTTCCCTGCAAAATTGTTACCATGTCATGAGAACTTGCCTAAGTATGCTAAGAAAAGAGGGCAAGCGGAGAAGATTTCTAAGAACATCTTAGAATCGTAAGCATATATCTCTAGTGAACAGAGGAAAGAAGTAATTTAGTTGGAGGTCCGAAACTAGTTCTATTGGAAATCTTAGTTCTACCCTAAAAGAAGTAGTAATAAGACCAGTAACTATTATAATGAAGGCAAGGAAAAAATCTTAACATTGACGAGCAATTGACCACTCCCAAAAATGCAAATCAGCAAAATACAGAGCGTTCTCATTTGAACTAACAGAGTAATATAAAACAGGATGAAGAAGTTGCAACTACTGACCTGAAATGATGCTTCCACAAGTTTTGTAAGATTTGCCAACTGCCTTAGGACTTGTGGAGTTACCATTTTATTTTTAAACAAAGAGCTTCCAAGAAGATGAAGAACCACAGGGAACAAGTGTGCATTAGTCTTTATAGCAGCTCGACTGTTGAGGGGAGAGACAGGTCCATGGCGTCTTCCTGTCATCAGCTGCTGAATATCATTGGTTATTGTATCCAGTAATCCCGGTATTATGGAGGCGATTACATTCACAAAAGCCTCAAGACATTGTTGCACATAACTGTCCTTTTCTTTAGCTAATCTGTCCACCACATGGAGAAATCTTGTATTACAGAAGAAATTTGTCAGCCAACGCCTACTATTTTTGCAGAGAAATGCAACAAAAAGAAGAGCTTTGCCTCTCAGAACTTCAGTTCCTTGCTCGATGATGGAGAGCAAACTAGGGAACAGATTTTTCTCCTCTGTCAATGTCACAAGATGCCTTCCAAAACTTCCAAATGTGTGACTTCCAATCATAGCCATATTCAGAAGATTCAAGCAGATTTGCTGCTCTCGGGCGCTGCCTTTGACAAAGGATGACGCCAATTCCTTTAATGAAAGCTTTTCTACAACCGTCTGAATGCAAGGAGGGTTAAAACGAGCAAGACGGACCAAACATGATCCAGCAGTCTGCCTCATGCTCTCTTGTTTCCCAGCTGCTCTGTGGATATAGCAGAGGTTGCTAATCAAATCTTGGCTGGAGAAACGGGTGGCCCAATAAGCTCCTTGGCTGCAGATGTTTTCTATTGTCCTTAATGCATAGAGCTGAGTCAGGTCATCTTCTCCTTTGCGTAAGACAGATGTTACTAGAGAAATCAAGGCATTTGAAACCTAGTTCAAGAAAACAAGAATCTGTTTAAATAGGAACCAATGGAAAGATAGAACAATTATATTAAGCAGTAGACGTTGGTCTATAAGTACTACACGATGAACAATAAAGGACATATAATCCACAACTTAAAAGTGATAAAATCCAGGGATGCTGACCTGCCAACCCGATGCAGACCGGATCTCTTTGGATGGGGATTCTGCTGGTTTGAAATCCTTATGCTCATTCTGGGTGGAGATGTAGAATAGCAATTCACCTAGAGCTGCCATAGAGAACCTTCTTACTTTCTCATGCTTGTCCCTGAGGCCATTAGTAAGAGAGTCTAGAATACCGGAATTTGCCAAGTCATCTTCGATTGATGTAGAATGCCGAATTAGCAAACCAATGAGGGAAGCAATTTGTACACGGAAAGCTGGGGTCTTGGATAAGCGCAGAACTTTAACAAGCACAAGCATTATTGGCCCGTTGGTCAAAATGTTGGCTGCATCAGCATTGCTACTCAATGTCTCAAGATACCTGATCAAATTCTGTTTCTCTGACAATCCAGCACCACTACCACTGAGAACCGTTATAATCCTATTGTTAAGAGGTTCTAATTCTTGCTTTCCCATCTTACCAAAATCAGAAGGTTGTGGTACTTCGAATGAGAGAGAAGGCACAGATTCTTTGTCAGATTTTCTGCTGGGCATGACAGGCCTAACAGACAGATCAGATAAGTGCCAAAGGACGTCGGTTAGGCTATTAGGTGTTTTAGATGAGTCCTGATTAACAGCAACCCCAGAAACTTCTCTTCCTCGATGAGTTTTTATTTGAGGACTAGCACTAGGTGGCGCAGCTGGCAGTTCAATTGGCTCTGACTGCTCTTCATGGCAGTCTCTTGCTTCACCCGAGGTTGGTGTTTCATTTCCAGACGAGTTTTCATCAACCACATTGTTGCTTCTAACTCCTTGTCTTCTGTGACTCTCATTTTGACCCGAAACTCTTTCATCTTGGGCAGAAGTGGTGTTCTCGATTCCTTCTGCTTCATCAGGTCCCTCATCATCATTGTCTTCATCAAAATCAAGTTCCATATCAGTGTTCTCGATCTTCACTTCAGCACAGTTCTCGTTGCTATTAGGTAAGGGTCTCCGGTAGTTTTCCTTCTCATTTTCCTTTTGGAGATTTGCCTTCGCTATCCTTGACAATCTTAGAATATTCACCTGTCTGTTAGCACCTGGACGACCACCATGCTTTTCTTCAGTTGTCTTACTCGGAAGTTTTGTGTGCGCTTTGGAGCCACCAGGCGTACCTTTTAGCGGCGTCTCATGGCCTCTTGAACCTTGAATGGAGTTCTCATTTTGCTTTGAACCTGCTTTTGGATCTTTCTCCCGATACTTTGGAGGGGTCTTGTTTGGCCTGTCTCCGTTACGCTCAGAAAGGCATGGCTTTGTGTATACGCCAATCATATTATCAAAAGCAGGCTGAGTAGGCAAATGAAGCAAATCTATCTTGCTCTTCCAAAATGCATGACTACAGAGATCTGCCCATTGAATTCTTTGTGCTGGGTCTTTAATAAGTAGAGAATCAATGAGATTAACAAATGAACGGCTTGCATTTCCAGGGAGTGGAGGAGTTGGATCTGAATGGATAGATTTCACTAGCTGGGTAAACTCCCTTGCCACAAAAGGAGGTCTCCCTGTGTAACATTCATATAATACACAGCCGAGTGCCCATAGATCAGAAGCAAAAGAATGAACCCCTCCATCTTCATATAGTTCTGGAGCCATATAGTACGGGGTACCACGTTTTCCCTGATGCAAATTACCCAAGAGAGAAAGTATTTACGACTGCAGTTTCCAATGTAATATGAGAGATCATAGATCCACTCAAAGCTTTTATAGAAAGAAACAAAAAGGGAAAAAACTGTTTACCGTAGAAGGAGATTTGGATATATCATCTAGCTTCTTTGCCAATCCAAAATCACATAGCTGCAAAACAGTGATACGAGATCAGTAAAACCAAATAAAGTATCATCATAAACTACACACCTGCATAGAAAGAGAGCAACACGCATACCTTAATATGTCCATTTTCATCAAGTAAGATGTTTGATGGTTTCAGATCACAATATATAATTCCTTTCGAATGTAAGTACCTGAGAAATTCAGGAAAAGTAATGTCCATAAGGGAAAACATTTTCTAGATGCAACTAACTAGTGGCAGTTTCAAAAAACTTACAGCAGGGCAATCACAAGATCATAGGCAAAACCATAGACTGAATCTTCTGGCAGCTTACAGTCCTACAGAGCACGTTGAAATTCAGATTGACTTGAGATCTATCATCAATAAGACAGCCAACAATACAAGCTATACCTGCTGCAATAATGTCCTGAGATCACCCCCAACGCAATATTCAAGAACTAACCACATGTGAGCAGAAGTTTCATACCTGAGACCACATGAAGACAAAATATTACAACAAATGTATGCATGGAGGGAGCCAAATAATTGTGTAGATATTAGCTAGTGAATTTTACCAAGCATAGAACTTGAGTACGTTTGGATGATTTAGCGAGTGAAGGATTCTAACCTGAAAAAGAAAGCGAAACAGATTACCAAATTTGTCATTATCCAAGTCACACTGAAAAAGTAATTTCGTGACCCTCCCAAAATCATCCAGAAATAGAAACTTAAGAGCATCGATTGACAAGTCTAGAGTAAATCCGTACCCAGGGATCAATTCCACAAAAGCAAGCATTCAAGCACGAATCAGTAAAGAGGAGACAAATCTAGCGATTACCTCTTGAAGAACCTTGCTCTTCCGTGACTTGTCGACACTCTTACATGCGAAATACTCAATAGTCTTCTTCTTCCTTCCTTTATACACAGTCTGCGAATCGATTTGAGCAAAAAAAAAGTTGCAATTCAAAAATACATCAGAACAGAAAATTATCGGGTAATGGTAAAAAGCAGATGATAAAATGATTACCGAGCATTTGCCATGACCAATGGCTTCGTATATGTGATACTGATTCATCGTCGGAGTATCAGCTCGCCGGAGATCCGATTCAGAATTTTTCAGTTCTAAGGAGAATCAATAGCCGTTGTGGAATAGATCTGGTATGAGAGAGAAACAAGAGGGGGAAATGGTAGAGAGATGCAAAATTGAAATTTCAAAATTAGAACCCTAAAGGATAACATAACACTGACAAATTTTGAATAAATTAATTTTGGAAAGGAGGAATGCGTTATAACGATAAATTGGGCTTGTTGGGCCCATAATGATCGTTGGCCCATTTCATTGAAACATTTTCCCGCCAAAACAAAATGGCAATAAAGGCTTTCTATCGCCGTGAAAAAAGTAGAAAAGGGTAAATCAGACATTCGTTCTCCTCCAAAGACGACGGCAACCTTCGCCTGAACCCTATACTCTCCGACGTCGGGCTCTTAGACAGAGTGTAAGCTTCTTCTCCTTCTTTTTTCATTTCCCTGTTCAATTTAGTTACCGTTGCTGCGTAAAACCCTTGATCGATTTATTCCAGGATTGTGTCGCTGTATCTAACTCTAATAATGTTGAATATTGCTTTCTCCATCATGATACATCGCAGGGGTTTTCAAATTTGTTTCAACTATTAAACATGTTTCTTTCTGATTCTGGATTTTTTCGTTGTTAACTTGTTTTTGGTTTTTTGAAAGTTTTACTTCTAACTTATATGCCGAGGAATAAAATGCTTAGAGAATATTGTGCACAAACTGTTTGACTATTTGCTTGATTTTGATTACACTTTTATTGTTGGTAATGAACAGGACTTACCCTGATCAAGTCCTTTACCCAGTCGAGGCTAGAAGCTTTGATGGAAAAGACTAGCCATGATGGTGCTCCATCTGGTCTCGGACAGGTTCCACTTCATCACCATCAGACAGTCTCTTCCGCTACCAACACTGGTGAGAAGAGAAAGAGAGAAGGAGAAACTGAAAACAGCAGTGAGATTGAACAAGTTATTATAGTTGGTGACACTACGGCTATAAAAGATATTGGTTTTGCTGGAGGAGAGCAGTCTTGGAGGTCTCTGTTAAATAAGGGACAGGCTTTTGATGTGCAAAGCAACCGAAATCGTCAAGGCTCTTTGGACAAGGAAGAACCAGAAAGAGCAAAGCAGGTTTTAAAGTTTAATGACTTTGATAAGCTGAGGGAAGAAAGAAAGTTTGCAGTTGGCCAGACCTGGGCTCTTTATGACACTGATGGCTTCCCTAGATTGTTTGCTCAGATCAGAAAAGTTTCAGCTCCCGGTTTCGGTCTTAGTATCACATGGCTTGAGCCTGATCCAGATGATAAGGAAGAAATAAAGAACCGTCAAAAAGAGTTACCTGTTTGTTTTGGCAACTATAGGCTTGGGAAAACCCAGAGTATAAAAGATCAGAAAAGGTTCTCTCATGTGGTTCATTGCTATGAAGGAAGTAGCGCAGGTAAATTCAGTATATACCCAAGAAAAGGAGAGACATGGGCTGTCTTTAAGGGTCGCTACAAGTGTAGACCCTCATGGGACATTGACTGGTCACCTGATCCGGAGTCTCACAGTAAATATCAGTATGGCTTTGTCGAGATCTTGTCGGAATATGTGAACGGATGTGCTGCACCTATTGGATTCTTGCATAAAGCAAAAGGCTTTTCAAGTGTCTTTTGTCGCTTTACTGAAGAACCTGAGAGATATTACATTCATCGAAACGATACACATCAATTCTCCCACTGTGTTCCATCATTCAAGATGACAGGAACTGAAGCAGAAGGTGTGCCGAGAGGTGGTTATGAGCTGGATCCAGCTTCATTACCAGAAAACATCAAAGAGATAGATGTTCCTATGCATCTACTAGCAGAGCCTACAGTGTCAAAATCTGAGAATGATACTCATTCACATTGTGTTTATTTTGCTAGTAAAGGAATAACTTTCCAAACTGGCCAAATTTGGTCATTTTGTAGTGGTGATGATCACTTACCCCGGTATTATGGCAAGATTCAGAAGATCACATTTATCCAGGAATTTGAGCAGGAACCAGTAGTTACTTTGCACGTTAGTCGGTTAAAGGCTACACCTATTAAAGGAGTCATCCAGTGGACTGACAAGAAAATGCCCAACGGCTGTGGGAACTTCCGTGCACTGAAAGCTCTCGAAAGATTCACGGATCTTGATGTATTTTCACGTCAGATAAACCCAGAATCCTCCGGAGATGGAACTAATTACAGTATCATGCCCAAGACTGGTGAGGTCTGGGCTATCTACAGAAACTGGAGTGGTAACATCAAGGTAGCTGGTCTGCAATCCCAGACTTATGATCTTGTGGAAGTTCTTGATGATCAATTGGACTACAAGGTTTTACTGCTGGCACCTGACGGTGGTTTTAACTTAGGCAATCGTACAGGTTTTGCTTCGGTGTATTTGGCTGCTGTGGAGCACTGGACTGATGGCGCCGATGTGAGATTCACAATACGTAAATCTGATATGCTCAGATTCTCGCATCAAATTCCTACTTCAAAAGTAACACAAGAGATACATGGAGCTTTGCAAGAAGTCTATGAACCAAACATTGAGGGGTTGCCTGTTAACTTGACTATATGACTCTTGGGCTGAAACAAGATAGTAGATATACTGAAAAGGAAAGGTTACTTAATTGCTTTTCTGGGTCTAAGGGTACTTGATTGTATCGAATAAGATGAGAAATTCACTGAAGGTAATTTATAAAGTAGCAGTATTTATAGTTGGGTCTGAATTGAAACTCTCTTCTTGTATATCTTTGGTTTTGAGCTGAAGTAATTTCAGCAGGTCACAGATTCCTACAGCCAAAAAGCTAGTAACGGTTAAACTTTCATGAGACATTTCTGAGAAATGGTTCCACTTGATTAATATCTCTCAGCAGCTTCTTCAGGGACAGGTTTATTATTAGGGATTTGTTTGAACAGTTTAGTCCACTTGATTGATATCATATATATTTTTGCTCTCTATGTTGGTCAAAAGAGTAACCAGTGATTTAGATTAGCATGAGAAATTTTACTGAAATTTCTGTCTTTTGGTCTTGGAGGCCTGGTAAGCATTAGCTTTCACAAAATAATAATTAGTTCAAGGTCCAAGAGATTCGCTGAATAAAGTAGAGATTAACAAACGCATGTCATCTAATAATACTTAGATCATTCTCCCGCCAAAAGAGAGATATTTTGTTTTTTTGAATAAATAAAAGAGAGATATTAGGTCACACGACGATGCTCTTATTTCTCAGCAGACATTAAAGTTTCTCTTTTTTATCCGACAAAATTCTCCGACTCCCATGACTGAGGTTCGCTTTCGTTGCTTAAATCGATTGGACTGCTTCTTTTATTGTATATGTTTCTTTTTGCTTCGATTGTGAATTCCATCCGCATTTTGGGGTTTATTGCTCAATCTAGGGTTTATGTGTCTTCGCATTTCCCCTGATCTGGTAATCTGGTATTCATGATACAAAGTTTAGGGTTCTTCTGGTTTGAGATGCTTCTACACTCTCTGTAATTTCTGCCTGTTTTTAGAATCATCATACATTTACGTCTCTGTGAGTCTGTGTGTATTTGTCTTAATAACATTATAAAGCGTATCTCTTCTTTGCAGGAACCCTGGTAGAGGAAGCTGTCTTTTCGAGTGCGGAACTGTTTCCTTGTTTGATGATGGCTACAGCTTTTTCTTCTTCATCCCGGACTGACAATATTCGCTCCCCTGCTTTGAGCTGTGTTGGTGAGAAGAGAAGGAGGAACGAGTATGGTGGAATTTGCAATATTGGGAATCGCGACAAGAATCAAAGAACGTCTAATGCTAACGGAGATGCAGAAAGGGAAGAAGACTCGAATTCTGAATGTGTTGCTCTAAAGTTTAACGATTTTGGTACAATGAGGGAACAAGTAAACTTTGCGGTTGGCCAGACCTGGGCTCTTTATGATAAACTGGATGGGATGCCTAGATTGTATGCTCAGATCAGGAAGGTTTCAGCAACTCCTTCTTTCGGCCTTAGGATCACATATCTGGAGCCAGATCCACATGATGAGAAAGAGATCCAATGGTTTGAACAAGACTTGCCTGTTTCTGTTGGTAAGTTCAGGCTTGGGAAAAATAAGAACATCAATGATTGTTGCAAATTCTCTCATCTTATCCAATGCAGTGAAGGAAACAACGATGATCATTTCGGTGTTTCCCCACGGAAAGGAGAGACTTGGGCCGTGTTTAAGAACTGGGATTTTAACTGGTCTTCGGAGCCAGATTCTCACCGCAAATATGAGTATGAACTTGTCGAGATTTTGACAGATTACACTGATGGAGCTGGTGTATCTGTTGCGTTCTTGCATAAGGCAAAAGGCTTTGCAAGTGTTTTCTTTCGAATGGGGAGTACAGAAGCAGAGATAACTCAGATTCTACCTCAAAGTTTATATCGGTTCTCCCACCGGGTTCCTTCCTTCAAAATGTCTGGAATCAAAGGGAAAGGTGTGCCAAAAGATGCTTACGAGCTGGACCAAGCTGCTTTACCTCAAACAATCGAAGAAATAATCATTCCTCCACATCTCTTGGAGGACTCTATCTCTAAATCTATTGGTGTTAAGTTTAACGACTTTGGGAAGCTGAGGGAAGAATTAAACTTTGCGGTTGGCCAGACCTGGGCTCTTTATGATCCAGTGGATGGAATGCCTAGACTGTATGCTCAGATCAGAAAAGTTTCAGCACCTCCTTCGTTCGGGCTAAGGATCACAAATCTAGAGCCACTTCGATATGATGGGAGTGAGATTAGTTGGTTTGAAGCAGACTTGCTTGTTTCCGCTAGCAAGTTCAGGCTTGGAAAAAATCAGAACATGAAGGATCATTCCAAATTCTCTCATCTTATCCAATGCAACGAAGAAAGCTACACAGGTCATCTCACTGTTTTCCCACAAAAAGGAGAGACTTGGGCTCTGTTCAAGAACTGGGAGATTAAATGGTTTACAGAGACAGATTTTCACCGCAAATATGAGTACGAGGTTGTTGAGGTTTTGTCAGATTACGATGATAAAATTGGTGTATATGTTGCATCTTTGCATAAAGCAAAAGGCTTTGCAAGTGTCTACTTTCGAATGGGAACTGGTGATGACATATTTCGTATTTTACCTTGCGATTTGTCTCGGTTCTCCCACCAGGTTCCTTCCTTCAAAATCACTGAAACCGAAGGAAAAGGTGTGCCAAAAGATGCTTATGAGCTGGACCAAGCTGCAGTACCAGAAACAATCGAAGAAATAAGCATCCCTCCACATATACTGGAAGAGACTGAGACTGAGAGAACGTATAAATTTCAAACCATCTACTTTGCTAGTAACGGGAAAGTTTTTCAAACTGGCCAGATTTGGTCATTTTGCTGTGATAGTTATGACTTTCCTCTCTATTACGGTAGGATTCAGAAAATCACTTGTACTCAGGTACTCGAGCAGGAGCCTGTATATAAACTGCACATAAATCGGTTAAAGAGTACTCCTTTCCCTGAGGATGTGATCCAGTATGAAGACAGGAAAATGCCTGTTGGTTGTGGAACTTTCTACGCGAGAAAAGTTCTCGAAATAATCACTATAGACGATGTTTTGCATCAGATAGTCCCTCAAACTTCCAATGATGGAAAACAATATACCATTCTGCCCAAGATTGGGGATGTTTGGGTGATATACAGATTCTGGAGTGCTTGCAGTGAACTCGAGGAAATTGCCAATCGTTGCATCAGCTATGACATTGTTGAAATTCTTGATGACAGCTTGGACTACAAGGTCCAACTGCTGGAGCGTGAGAGCGTTTGTGGTGAAAATGAATACAAAGATGAATATATGTTCTTCAAGGAAGTAACAGAGTATAAGTACAACGAAATTGATGGGTCGGAACCAATATTTACGATCCCAAGGTCAGAAAGACACAGATTCTCGCATAAGGCTCCAGCTTCGCGTGTAACCAAAGAGAAAATTGGAGAGTTAATAGACCTTACAAAAGTTGATTCAAAAGCATTACCTTATACCCTGAGGCATGGAAACCATTGAGTAAAGAAAGGGAGGGAAGCCAGCGTTTCCTTTTTGGTGCATTTTGTGAAAACTACTTTTTGTGGTTAGTGTTTTTATTTATGGTCTGAGACTGCATGTGTTTGCAGGTTTGTCTGAAATACTCTTTCACTGAATGGATATTCTCAGTTAAAGTAGTAAACTTTTCTTGTATTTGTTGCTGTATTATGATTTAGTCTTTGCTTATCTGCCTTATCCGGTCTAAAGTCATCTCTTTACTCAAGTATTCGAGCAGGGGCCACTATGTAAACTACATGTAGGTAGGCTTAAGGCTATTTGTTATCCCAGGAGCCAGTTAAAAGGCTTCCTTGGGATCATCGCAAACGTATTACAACTTTTCTCCTCTCTGTAGCTATCGCCCTCATAAAAATGAATACACAAGAAACCTTTGTATAATTTTAATTTGTATCATTGAGCTCTCATAAAAGATGTATATTCTCAATTATACTTTGTATAATTTTGACATAAACATTTAGACATTCAAATGATATATTTAAGAAGTATACTCAAAAGTGGAGATAACACTCATCAGGCATGTATGTCTATTAGCGCCTTCACAGGCATGCTTCTCCGACCAACTTAAAATCATCAAAGTAAGTTTCGTTGTCGAAGTTGAACCACTCGTTGTCCTCCCCACTATTAGGAATAGGCGTAGGCGTAAGAGAGCTTGATTCATGAACCAGTTGTGTCCACAAGTCAAATTCTCCATTTGCTTTTTCCATATCTGCGGGTTGAGGATGATCAAATGATTGCGGTTTGGTTACCTGATCTTGACTCACTCCATCTTTAATTTGAAACTCAGCTGAAAAGTGAGTCTGAAGAAAGTCTAATGGTAAATCTGGAAATAACATGTGGGTAGTTTGAAGAAAGTCAGAGGTCATATCATCGAAGTCATCAAGGTCAAGCAGGAGTTGGATCTCGTTGAGTTCATCAACTCCTGAATGTTGTTTGGCGTCTTTGCATGGATGATGAATGCTAGAGACTGATGAAGAAGTAGAAGAGGAAGAGGGAGATGAAATGGGATCAAGCCGTTTCTTGAGATGAGTGTTCCACACGTTCTTGATCTCGTTATCAGTTCTTCCAGGCAAAAAGGACGCGATCTTCGACCACCTGATCACATATTTATACATCAATTACTATGCCATATTATCTTTATGGCCAAGAAGATATAAAGTACAAACCTGTTTCCAAAGGTTTGATGATAGTGGATGATTGCATCTTCCTCTTCTTTGCTGAAGTTGCCTCGCTTCACGTCTGGTCTTAGATAGTTTATCCATCTCAGTCGGCAACTTTTGCCACATCTCATTAATCCTGTATCATTCATTTTACTATCAAACTTTCTCCCAACCAAATAAGCATTACTATATTAGAGTCACTAGTGAGAGAGATGTAATTACCAGCAAGCTTGGGAAGAGATCTCCAGTTTTGGTGGCCATGTTTCTGAATGAAAGTGATGAGAGTGAGATCTTCTTGAGGACTCCATGGCCCTCTCTTAACTTTGCTCTTTTCACAACATGGTGCTCTCCCTTTCCCCATTTTCTTACTATTTCACTCTAATTAGTGTTTTGGTGTATATGCAATTGTTATTTTTTCATTACCATCAAATACTCCAATATATAATCACGTTCATGTCGTCATTTACGTCATGTTCTGGGACCACTTCTAAAATTGTAAAGTTGAGGCAATTTAGTAGTAAATAGACCCCAAAGCATGGAATGTACAGATAGATGTAAACCGTTAACGGCAATCTAAGTGATCATTGCAATTATGCTTAATTAATATTTTATTATTTTAAGACAATCTAAGTGCACGTACAGATTATTAGTTTCCGCTAAGAAAAAATTAATATGCAAGATTGATTAATGAGTTAAGAGATTATATATATATTAGTTTGAACATCACTGAACATTCAATTGGAAAATATTGGGTAAACAATAACATTTCTTTGTTTACGACTTAATAGAGTGAGCACAAATCTTGTACGTTAAGTAATAAGTATTATTGTGAAAATGAAATCACTATAATATGGGAGATTAATGATGAGGTAAGAAATTATAGGTTATATCTTTCTTTTTTATATTATTTATTTTTTTAAAATATCTTGTGCACTATAATATTCTTTATTTCATATGTTTGTGTGCATACGCAGATAGATAAAGCCACAAGAGTCATGCCACAAATAAAAGTAACACCAATTTTAGAGGAATAAATAGAATACATTTTGATGTAACTAATTTCACATCCGTTTGTTTATTAATCATGACACTTCTATAATTTGACATTAAGTTCAAAGTGTGAATTATAATCTTTTTTTTCTACTTATATTTTTTAATAAGAATCCCAAAACAAACAAATCCCATAAAAGCAAAATAAAAAGAAAAATTCAAGTTCTCACAAAGTGAAGATGTCTAATTACCTTTCTTTCCACTTATTATAGATTTGCTAATATCAAAAGACTCTTAAATTTACAAATTTTGGTTGAGAATATTTGCACATTCTTACATGTTAAAAGCAATTATTATTTTTGTGCATGAAAGCAAATTGAAATACATATGTAGAACAATTCCTTCTAGAAAACTGTTTGACATGAAGTTGTACATGCAAAACACAACTTGATTATATATTTGCAAGTGGTTAGAATATAAATTGTGACATATCACACATACAAGGAGATCAAGGATTCGAACTCTAGGTGATGAGATTTAGTTAAAATTATGCAGATAGCATGAGATGAGATCTTCAACGTTGTGCAAATAGAACCGTTCGTTATGATCAAACATATTGTAAATGAAGCCGTGGATCTATAATAATCGCTTAAAATGACACTTGTAGAATCGTCTCTATACAATAATTATTTATAATTTGTTAAGGTTAAGTTTAAAAACATGACGTAGCATCTCGGCATTATAAGATATGTACATAACGATTAGCAATCACATATATGCTTCTTTTTTTGTGCAACTAGCAATCACATATGCATAGAGATAAAACAATTTTTATTGAAAGTAAACTAACAAAAATTAAATTAAGAGCTTGTGTGTAATTGTATGGCTACCACTTCCTTCACGCAACGTCGTGTTACTCGTGCAACTCTTACGCATGCCAGCCTTCCACTGTACACGTGATTTCATATGCAACTAATTTGTTTGCTAAATACCCACCACCACCTATGTTTTTATAAGCATTAAGAATAAAATTATAAGATTTCTCGAGCATTAGCTTATTTAATTATTTGAATGCCCTTAATCTACAATGTACTACGTACTGTTATATATATTTATTTTGGAACTCCTAAATTTTCTGTTTTAATGGTTACACTACTTACACAGAATCACGTTAACATTATAATTGAGTTTGCAATGGATAAGAAGTCATCATCATCGCAATCAACATTGGGTTCGATTGGCAAAGCATTTAGGTGAGCTTAAAGCCTTTTGGGTATCCAATCACCTTTTATACCTAAAACATCTAAGAGAGCATTAGCTTATTCTAAATGCTCAATTCCATAATGCTCTTTATTGAAGCTTTTAGAAGAGCATTTAACATTAAAAAATTTTAATTACAATAATATTCTTGCAGAGATATTTTATTTCATAAAACGAATTAATCCACTTCCATAAAAGTTATCATTTCATTAAATATTATATATTTTAATATTTTTTTATGTATCTGCTCATTGTCGTGTCAATCAAACAATTTATATATATCTAATCACAACATACAACTTCTGCAGCATATAGCTTCTGCTACTTAATGCTACCGCTCTGCTATCAGCTTTGCCAATCGAACCCATTGAATCGGAAAAATGAAATTCTAAGAAATACACTCTTTATGGTAAGACAACAAAATCATAGAACGATATTTGTTAATTAGAAATCACTTAAACAATTTTTTGGATCTGTCTAATTAGAATTGCTTTATTTTGTGATTTTTTTTTATAAGATCTATTTTATTAACTTGAAATAGATATTACATTATTAATGAGACAAATATATAAAACTACAACATTATCCATGTTAAGTAGAACAATATGATGGTATAAGTAAAGTTACAACATTATCCATGTTATGGTTCATTTTTAAAATTATGGGGACATGGTTTGTACCAAATCATACAAGTGCCACATTTTTTATGGCAACCTATCCTAATATCTACCGCATTATAAATGACATTTTCTTTTAGTTGTACCCAATATCCATTAATATTTGGCGAAAAACCAGTTTGTAAATAGCTATTCCAGATCTATTGTGAAATTATCACCAAATTTTCACTGTGTGTTTCACTCATCATCCATCTTACATTATCCTCCCTTAGTAATAAGAAAAGTGGAAAATACGGTTTAATGAACCAATACAATAAAAAAGAAAAAACAAAAGAAAGAGAGATCGTTGTCGTTCTTTTTAAATGTGTTACAGTTTACCCTTGATGTTTTGATGTAAAAGCATCGATTGTGGTCATCTTATTGAGAGGTTCAAACGGTAAACGCGAAATTTGAAATGAGGATCGAGAAAGAAGTCCAGTCAAAACTACATGTAATGCTCATATACATGTGAGTGGGGGCTTATTTGGGTGCGATGCACAAATCAGAATTGTCACCAAATTGATTTATACCGTTAAATTTACATTGGGACTGGACTCATTGTAATGATCGATTTCTGAATAAATTGTCACATCATCTCATAACACAAAAAATCATCTTCTTTATTGTAACATCCCTGACCCGCCCATTTGAAAATAAGACTTTAAATGAATTGATTTGGCTACCTATGTCAACAAAGTGCACTTACCTTTTCCGCTTAAATGCTGAAAGAACTCTCAAGGGTTCGATCCGCGGTGCCGTGTGAGTGAGGACAAAACACGTGTGAGTGAGGACAAAGCACGGGAAAGGTCACGTGGTGATTGCAGGGACAGTAAATCAATGGTCGGGCTAGGCATGATAGTAACGCACCGACCGTCGGACAGTGGTGGGGCCTAGGGGTCCGATGTAGGGACAGGTTGCTCACCGGTAGGGGCGTTACATTTATCCTCTTGGTCAATTGTGTCGATTAACTTAAACATAAAAGATCAAATCAATAAACAAATGACAAAAAGATACAAAACAAAGATACTAAGATCACTACATGGCGCCGATTTGAAAATCGATAACAACAACATAAAAGAAACAAAGACGTTACAGACGTCGAAGAAGAACTAATCGTTTTAAAAAGTCGTCTCTCATTAATATTATAAAAATAAAAGTTTCTAATTATTCAAGAAATTAAAAGATGTTTATAAATGTTATTATAAACGGTTTTAACTCATGTTATAACATAGACATTTTTTATAAATGTTCATCAAACGACTAAAAGATAGTAGTTTTAAAAAACTTTTTCTTCATGGTAAATTTTGAAAAGCAATCTCATAAAAATAATATATTTTTAAAAAATATTAAACATTCACAAACAATTGACAAAAAAAGAAGAAACATTGAAAAACCAAATATTTCAAGTTAAATCTATATATATAAAAGTACTTACTGGAGGGAGGAGAAGGGTGACACATCAGCATTATGAACTTCTCCTTATAACTGCCACGTGGCACCTGTTAAAATACGATTTGGGCTTTATCAAATAACATGGAAATAGCCCATAATCACAGATTAATTCCCTGAGCCCATCACATGAATATCCTACCTAAGCCCGACACAAAAACTCCTCCTCTTCCTCTCCTCACCGTTTCTCCCCTCCACCACGAATTTCTCTTTAATGATCCTGTAATTATCACCCACTAAACATATAATTGGCTTTAGCATTGATTAGCATCTTTTCGGATCCTATAAAATTGGCGTTGTTGGTGAGAGTAAACGAATAGTCGGTTTCATTGATTCAGTGAGTGATTCCACGACTGATTCGATTCTTAGTAATTCAAGTTGCGGTGTTCGTTCGAGATCTGGGAGGTCGTCTGCAGTGGAGAAATCTTTTTCTTTTCCGTCATCTCCTCCTCCGACGAAGTCTCAGATTCTTAGATGGAGGCTCCTGGAGGAAGAGTTCTGGGAAAATGAAGAAGGAATTTCCCTCTAAAATCGATGGTTTCGGGATTAAGAAAGTCGGAACAGAGACTTCAGGTTCGTTAAATTGCTAATCGCTAATCTCTATGTTTCATAAATGAACAAAATTTCAGATTTATTGGTTTTGTCTTTTGTGAATAAGTTGAACAAAATTTGAGATTGGTTCGTTTCACGCGATGTCTAGAGGGATCATTACCGTTGGCCCCAAGCCAGGTGAGTAAGAATGAAATCTTCATCTTCTTCCAAATGATTCCACACTCGAGTCTGAATCTCCAATCTAAACATATGGATACTGATAATGATCATTGCCATTGCCAGTTTTCTTTTGCATTTCTGGATTCATTTCTCTACATACAACTGGTACATGTTGTCAAAGTTTCAGGTCTCTTCGACAATGTTTAGAATTTGGATATTTCTAAAAGGTAAATTCTATTTTTCGTACTCTTTACATAGACTATATGTCATGGACTCTCCATATATAAATAATTGTGTGAATAATTAAATATACTGGTTTATGTTACTTTAGCTTAAGATTTGCTTAACATGATGCCTAGGTGGGCCACCTGAATTGCTTCTTGGTGCAAGGAAATATGGTCCAGAGGTTAAGGCGTGGTTGGTTGGTTGCGTAGTTGCTAAATTTTGGCTTGGGAAACCAATCTTTGTTGGACATACTGAGGTCAGACTTTTTAATGCTTCTTTTGAATATTCTGCTCTAACCATCTGCAGCTCTTAACTCAACATGTTCGTGCAATCTAGACTGAACACTTTGTTTGAAACGATTTTAGTTTATGGACTTTGTTTGAAGATGAGCCTCGGAAGCAAGTTAGGATTGCTATTAAGATTAAGAATACGAGCAAGTTGCATGTAGCTTTTAAGGTTTGTTCTATGGATTCTAAATTGTTTTCGACTACGGTTTGATGTTTTACTTGGTTTATCAGTGATGATTCTCTCTGTTTGTTTAGTTTCAAATAACTAAGCCAAAGAGTTTGCGTCCGCCTGGTGCTGTTCTTGCTCCTGGAGAAGAGATTATTGCAAGTGGTATTTGCTCATATCTCTTTTTTTGTGTATGTGCTGCTTACTTGAGGATTATGCATTGAGTGTTAGTTTTCAAGTTTGTTGAAGCTCCTGGGAATAATGAAAAGCCTACTAGAACTCAACGACCTTGAAGATGAAAGTCTACAGTGTGTTCTTTGTCAACTGCATTGACTCGCGCTTTGGATCGGGAAGGTCACCTTTGAAGATGATAACTCTGCATTGTGTTCACCACTTACACAGATTAATTTGAAGGTCCGTAATCGGATATAGGATATACAAGCCAAGACACTTCTTTTTACTAACGCAAGATTTATCTGGAGACCACGTTGTAACAATTCAACTGCTGATGGTTTGGAAAGACAAGTTCTTCGTTTAGCATCACATGTTACGTTTCATTCTTTGGTTCCAATTAAGGTGTATTGCTATATTTATATATCCAAACTGATCATTTTGTTCTTTAATGAAATCTAGATGTTAAGAAAAATATATCTTATTGGTGTTTGTTGTACGTAT
>OVAF01000797.1:0-21536 GCA_900406245.1 Odontarrhena argentea
TATTATTTTATTATTAAAAAATAATAAAATAATGACACAGTTAACGTCTGTTAAGTAGAAATCGTAAAATGGACATACGATTATGAGTTCAGGTATAAAAGTGGGCACATAAATTAGTTCAGGTAGTAAAATGGGCACGCCAAAAGTTCGGGTATTTTTTATCAAATCCGAATTAAGTTGGGGTATTTTTAGGGTAATTTCCCTAATTAAAAATGAATAAACTGAAACTCGTGAATTCGTCCGTTTTATTCTATTCCAGACACGTTCTTGTCTGTTTCTGTCCTTTTTCTTCCCTAGATTTTGTCAATATCCAAAGAGATAACTCAAAACATCACATTTTTCATATTTAATGTACTGTTGTTGTATATATCTTCTTATTGATTGAATATAGCAAATGATAAGAAACCTATGAACATTAGTAGCAAATTTTGTAGAGCTTCTTTTGTTGGGATCTTTCAAGTGGTAGAGTTTGTAGAACTTTTTTGATTCTATAACAGTAACTGATAATGCCATTGAATGTACACAAACACTTGTCGAACACTTGTTGAATTTTGTATCATAAAAAGATTTAACATAGAATGAAGACTCTTCTATGATTAGGGACGATCACTTTCCTCTTAAAGAAGTTTGATTCTTGATCATGTAGCTTGAGTAAAGATCACTTCTGGTTCCTAGCAGCCTATTCAACATTGAAAGAAAGTAAAACATATGAGTTCTTGAGAAGAAGAAAAAACAAATTAGAGTTTCAATGAATCAATAAGAATCTGAGGAGAGTAGATAAATACCTGGAGCAGTCTTTGCATGACCTCGTCTTCAAAAGCTTGATAACCAGCACCTACAATGTTGCTTTTCGGTTCTGCTTCTGCAGATTTCTTGGCGGTCATAAAATCGGTCTGGGATGCTTTCTGAAGAGGTACAACTAGCAATGGATTTGAGAGATCACCACACAATTGTCTTGTGGCTGCCACCTACAAAGAAAAAGAAAAAAAACAATGATTAGATTGTTGATATATATAACAAAACACACAGAAACCAAGCTGATAATAATACTCACAGCTCCATCCTTTGTAGACATTACAATAAAAGCAGAGCATTTCTTCTTGTTGCTCCTAATAACAACATCTTCAACCTCGCCAAACTCTGAAAACACCTCTCTGAGCCTCTCAGCTGTATACTCTTTACCAATTGTATCCCAAGAAACCTTCAACACTCTCTCTTTATCTTGTCTAGTTCCAGTACCACCACTTTTATCTGCTTTCCTCTGGTCATCTACACCACTCTCTGGAGTCTCAAACCCGCCTTTCTTCTTCTTTGCATGTTCTCTACGTATCCTCTCAACCTCCTCACTAAGCTTTCTTAAGATCCTCTCCTCTTCATCAACAGGTCTAGACGACTTAGGAGCAAAAGCAGAACGCTCCCTTTCCTCCAAATCCGACATCATCTTACGCCTCTTGGAATCTACTTGGGATTTCTTGTGCTGTTTATCACGCTGGACTCTAAGAAGATCATCAAACAGCTTCCGGGCTTTCTCGTCGCTGAGAAGCTCGTAAGATGTCTTGAGCCTCTGAAATTTCTCAGGAGCATGGGGATCATCCCGTCGTTTATCAGGATGCAAGATCAAAGCTTTGGCCTTGTATGCTTTTTTAATCTCGTCCTGGGTAAGCTTCAGAGCTTCCTCTCCAGAGGGTAAGCCTAGAACTATATAATGATCCACAAAATCCTCCATCTCTACTGCAGAGAGAATCAAAAAGAAAGTAAGTAATCTAAGAAACAAAATTTGCAAAACATTTAGGCTTAAGAACACGATAGAATGTACAAGTTAAACAAACAACCATATTCAATATTCAAAAAACGCAATTCAGGGTCCATCAAACTCATAAGCTCTCTAGAAATTATCAGCCAATGCAAAGAGAAGATTCTAAGTTTACGTACCTAAAAAAATACGAGTGTTAATCGAATAGATTGGATCGTCTTCTCCGTGTTGTAAAGCTACAAGATCTGTGGTTCAAAGCCTGAAAGCTTGCAGATAAACGCGCAGGCTGAAAGCAAATAATTCTTATAATCGACAAGGAAATTGAGAAATTGGGTAAAATCACATATCGAATCGGAATTAGGGTTTCGCCGCACGTAGAGGTCGCGACCACCGTCCCTCTGATGCAGCCGGCGACGGCTCAAATTAATTTTAGTTTACGCAAAATAGAATGGGCCTACAGTTATATTTAATGGGCCTTATTATAGCCTTGGTACAATCAACAAAACTTGCACATGACATATTGGTTCGTATCACAACCGGTCGAATTATATGTTATGTAAAAAAAGACTTTGTTACCTCAAGATGCTTCTTCTTGTTTTGAAAATCAGAAGAAAGCTATGATGAATCTAAACACTGATTTTGGATGTAAGATATGAATAGCGTGTGCTTTTTTGGAGAGCTTAAGCTTGTTATAACAGAACCAGTCCAAGTTATACAACGACCATAGAAAAACTGGCCATACAACTCACTATATTGATCAAAGTGTCACCAAGACCTTTGAGTTCAGGCTGCTCAGTCACTTAATTACTCCTCCTTATACTTTAGAGAACTCACTCTTAGAATCTTCCAAGTCTTAACTGCCAAAGGCTTGAGCAAGTAACATCGGAGAAGCAAACGGTATATGATATGTATTGTGAGCAGGGAGCAAACATCATCCAGCTTAAACTAATCATTTAGCAAAGATGATATCTCCAAATACGGACAAGTAAAAGATTAAGAGTCAGATTACTTCATTGTTGAAAAAAGAGAGTTATCAGAGAGAATATACATCAGCCACTACTATTTAAAGCATCTCTACCTTCAAATTTCACTGTGATGTAGAGGATCACTTAAAAAACTTGTTCTATATGACTTAGTTTTAAGTCCTACCTGCTCCTAAACTTTCCAGATGCTCACTGATCTCTATTCTTGCCTTTTTTTTGTTTAGATTTATCATCGACCCTGTACAAAACGTCTCTTAAGGGATTCTATGCAGGTGAATCAAACTAGTTACGGAATTACTGTGCCTAGTGTGTCTCCGTCTTCAAGGGAAAACCCTATTGGTTTGACTCTGTCCCTGAAGAGCAAGGACAGCGGTTGATATTTCCGTTAGCTGCTGCTCCGCTTTGGCTTTCCAAGTCACCAACTCCTTCAAGGTTCCCTGGAATCAGAATGATTTTTTAAATTGACTCTTTAATATCATGTACAAGTAATGTGAAGCATTGGCAATCAAGCATGTAAGATGTTCCATCAACCTCTAACGCATATCAGGAAGATGCAACAAGTGGCAGTGATTGAAACAAAAGACTGGGGGAAATTGGGAGGGTGATAAACTGACATCTACTCAAATACAAGAAGAGTGTTGAGGCTAGAAGATTTTCCATATTGATCATTCAATTCAACTGATACACCTGACAAATGCTTCTACTATGTTTGACTACCTCACCTGAGAAAGAATATCTGGGTCGTCAGTGTCTGATCTTGGACATGCAGTCACTGAAGAACCTGCGGTCGTTGAAGAACCTAAGGTCACCGAAGAACCTGGAGTCATGTCAGCTTTGTCCTGGCTGGAGCTTCTGGATTCACCTCTGGTCATGCACCCAAATAAGAAAGCAAAATATTAGACAATCACAAACAATAAAGCCTACTCTTGGACCAAGACACCACCAACCGCTCTAACCTCTCTGTCTTGTGCATTTCGACATTGATCAATGACTGTTCCTCTAGCCAGATATGGTTTGGGAAAGAGAATTTGCTAGGAATTAGTGGAAGAGAGTAGGTATCTGGCATGCCAGCCTCTGGTAAAACATCGATAAGATCAGCATCAACATCCCATGGTTCAAAACCATTCCCTGTAAAATCATCCAAGTTGGCAGTCTGCAATATATTTTCCCAACTTTCAGCAGCTGGACTGAATGACATGCTCCCATTTGCCTGCAGATTGTTCAGCGAGTTTGAAACTCCCACCAACTTCTGCTCTACATCATCTTTCCACGCAATCAATTCCTTGAACATGCCCTGCAAAATGTAGTGAGACATGGTAGACAAAAGCTTTATTAAGTTAAGATCATCCCTGGTCAAGAAGCTTCAAACAAATACTATCAGCTTGTTCTTAGTCTAGACCTGTGTTGAAGTCAAGGAGTTTGAGATCTCCTCAATTTGCTTATCAGTCTTTACCCTCCAACTCATCAAATCCTTGTATAGTTTCTGCTAAAAAATGGAAACAGAAAAAGCTGTTAATCTCTAATATGCTGATCCACAGCCCTAGAACAGACAAAAAATGATCTTCAATTCACCTCAGTTGCATGAGCATGATCTTGTAACTTTTGCTTGGATTCAAGTTCTCTGATAACTCTGTTTACCACAACAGAAATGACTTTTTAAACCCACCAAACAACTTCAAAAAAAGCAAATATGAACTTCAGAATATTGCAAGCGTATTACCTCTTCAATTTCTCATTCTCTTCCTTTAGAGGCTCAGATGATTCCTGTGGTTCAGTCTTAATCTTCCACCAAGATGGAGGAATCCAAGTAGGATCAGGAATTCCAGATTCAGTTTTAATTTTGACCAAATCCGCACTCTCTAGCCAATACTGCATGGTTCCTTCAGTATTATAACACCTCCTAAACCGATCAACCCCATTTGGGGTCACATTACCATCAACGTGCTTCAACAAATGGTCCAAGAGCCCAGTATCACCGATTTTCTTTCGAGCTATAATTCTTAACTGGCCTCGCGAAATAGGTGTCTCAATAGACGCACCTTTCTCCTTCAGTAACTCGGCCAATGTTTGCTCGGCATACTTAAACCTGCATAAAACAAAGCTCCTCTTCATACAAAAGATGTAATAAAAAAAAGGGCAAGCATGACAACGTTAAAGGCTTCAGTCCTTTTTACCTTTCAGCATTCCATCGAGTCCTCAGTTCTCGTTGCTTGTTAGTCTGACACTCTAAGCTGATTTTCTTTCGAGCTAAAGTTTTTACCTCGCATCTTGAAACAGGTGTCCCAAGAGAAGCACGTTTCTCCTTCATTAAGTCAGCCAATGTCTGCTCCTCATCCTTAACCCTGCACAAAACAATGCTTCTCTTGATACTAAAGATCAAAACCAAACCCGGATATCAAAGGGTTTGGTCCCTTTTACCTTTGACTACTACATCGAGTCTGCATTCCCGGGTACTTGTTTTTCTGACCCTCTAAGCTAAATTTCGAATGAGAAATAGTTCTTAATCCACGAGGTTTCTCAAACGAAGCACTTTCCTCCTTAATAAACTCCGCCAGAGTTTGATCCTCAAACCTACAAGAAACAACGATCCTCTTGACACAAAATACGAAAATAAAAAAGTGTAAGCATCAGCGAACCTCAAAGGCTAGAGTCCTTTTTACCTTTCAGACTTTACTCTTGGCTCCTTGTTTTTCAGACCTTGTACACCGCTTTCTCTCCCCAGTCCAAGTCTTGGAAATTTATCTCCTGAAGACCACCGACCTCGAGATAGTCGCTTCCGTTTCCGGATTCCATACGTTACAAGAACCCCATCGTCTTCATTCTCCAACTTCACCTTAACCATGGTGTTTCCAGAACTGTTATCTCCTTCTAGCTTAACCGAGTCAGCCATACGAGAACGATTCAGCTCATATAAACCTCGCGATTTCTGTAAAATTTTCACAAAGAGAGAATCAAGCTTAAATCACCAGACACTATGAAATGCATAGAAAACCCAACCAAAAGAAAATGTCGAAACTAGGGTTTTTTTGGTTTAGCACCGAAAATACGGAGACGGCGTAACGCTCTCACAACATTAAAATCAACGCCATAGAAAGAAGAAGAAAAAAAAAAGCACGAATCACGATTCAAAATTCAAAACAAAATCTGCTAGAGGACAGAGGTTTTTTGGATCAGATCGTCACCGTACAATCGAAGTGAAGAAGAAGATGATGACAGAGTAGAGGAAATGAGAAAAGTAGAGACTAGTGCGTCGCGAGCCGCCAAAATCCCTAAAAAACTTCTCGTCTTCCCCCTTTTCAATTTTGCCGTTATTGGTAATTCTTAAAAATTAAAATATATACTGAGAGCTCAATATTCAATGGTGCTGCGACGCGTGGTCAATCTCTTGAATCTACGGTGCACCTCGTCACAGAATATCACCCCATTTTACTCAATTTTCGATAAAGATGGAATTTTAGTTTGTCGTCTTTTGTTCTTTTGCATGAATACGCGTTACATTAAGATAAAATATACTACTGTTCTAGGTATATTAACTGAAAACAAAAAGAAAATTGTAGAGAATACTGTAATTAATCCTTTAAAATTTGCAACTGTGTGGTTCATAGACTAACAAAAAAAAAGAGAGTATAAAATGAGAAGAACGTAAATAAAGCGAACTGTGAGATTGCAACAAAATGTCTAACCAGAGACCTCTCAGAAAAATGCTCATGTTTTTGAAGCTGACACAGCTTCCGCAAAAACAAGATCTCTAAAACCGAACATCTTTCGAGTTAAAATTGTATGATTGATGGTAATGCCTGAACCTAAACCTGTTTGGCTCTTCTTCTTATACCTTCTTCTTCTTATCGAGATTTGCAACGACGGCTCTTTGCTTATGCTTCCAAGAAGGGATTTTGCCAGGAAAAGCCCATCTCAGCAATCTCTCCCATGAGAAGCAGATGATGAACATAAGTGACGCCCAGAGGAGAAGTTTATCCCTCATACCTTCGGGTAACGGAACCAGCTTCAGTGAATCGTTCAGGTCCCTGAACAGATCAGAGGCAATGACCGTGAAGAACCCTGCTCCAGCAACCAGTGCGTAGAAGAACGGTTTGTTTTCCCTGATACTTTGGTTAAAGGGATGTCCCATATAGTTCACAGCAAACGTTGCAACCTGAAGCATCATGCTAACCATGTATGAGACTGTGTTCACCAGATTAGGATGGAATGTTGCATCTGGTTCGATGCATTCCTCAGGCATGTGTTTCTCAGCTTCCTTCACAGAGTAGATCAAGAAGGTTATGTGAACAGCAAACTGTCCAAGCAGAGAGAGGAAGAGGTACAACGAGAAGATGCTCGGGTGGGGTCGCTCTGGAGACAGGGTTCGAAGAGGTCGAGCATGAGAAATGAAGAGAAAAAATGCAGCTGTTAGTACTCCGCTGATTGTAGCCTGGACATCACCAAGTTTCACACCGTCTAAGTACATAACACTTAGAACATAGGCTGTAGCGAGACAGTTCAGACCCAGAATTTTGAACATCTGGAGAGTCGTCACAAGTGTACTACGACCCTGTCGGATTATGTCTGTCACTGGGGCAATCGACGCATGTTTGGCTGTGAAGGGAGATGCCATTGATGCATCCCCAAGTTTGACTAATGGAGCTGACCGGCCCTCACCACCGTCATCATTGTTTAGTTCCTCCATCATCTTCTTCAACCTTTGTCTCTGTGTTTCTGCAGGAGTCAAGGGGCGGTTTTGGGGTGCAGTCTTTTTTTTTGATGACCCTTCCCCATTCTGAACAACAGTTCTGCTGGGTGGTTCTAATGGCAGTTTGGACTTTTTTGGCTTCGACTTTTTATCATCTTTATCAGATTCTCCATCCGACGAAGAGGGAGGAGTATGATTCAGTAAGGCAACTCCTACATGGGCCTTGAAATGTGAACCAAAAAATCGAGTCAAAAGAAAGAAAATAAAGTATATGCATCATTTTCATGGCATCTGAAATGCGAAAGCTCAATCTTCCCAATGAAATTCCTATATGCGCTACCTGCTTTAATGCTCCAACATCATTTGTCCCATCCCCACACATCAAAGTCCCTCTTCCTACCGCTTTGAAGGTGATTAAGATCAGCTCCTTCTGCTGTGGAGCAACTCTTGCAAATACCTGAAAAGAAAACATTTAATAAAGCCTCAGACTACTAATTATCGGTACTAAGACCAGGTGATAGAGAGATTTATTTACCTTAACAAACGGAATAACTCGCAACACAGCACCTGTAGCCTGTAGCATCTCAATACTGTCACCTCCAATGCATAAATCATGGGTCTCTGCAAGGGTTTCGACCTCTTTGTCACTGTAAACAAAGGCCATGTCATTTTTTCCTAGTCAGAAGCAGGAGAACAATATTGAATGAAACCATTTAAGTGTCCAGATCTTTTCACTTGAGCACTATCAATTTATCATGGCGGAGACAAATACCAAGGCGCAGACAGACTTCAATGATAGAAAATGCAGCATGGAGAAAGAGAGACTATCATGACAAATAGCTAATATCATTGTGAGTCATGTGACCACCAAAGATTGCACATGATAAGATACAAATTTGCTTTAATTCTAACTGTGATAGAAATTGTCTGCACCTGTACGGTATGATCTCCCTCTCATCAGGTGACATCCACTCGTATTCGCCACTTTTCCGTGATGGAGCAAGAATTAGAACCGGGTTTGATACAATATGCACTTGGCTTGCAACATGACAAGCTGTTAGAGCTTGATCACCTGTTATCATCACCTGGAATCATGAAAGCAGGATAAGATTTCCATTGGATCTAATCATATAAGAAATAATGAGACACCCTGCGAAAAGACATGAAAACTTGAATAGAGAAATAAAGATCAAAATCTATAAATTATACTCAATACTATCTTCTTTTTTCAAGTAACTTGTACTAAGAAGATATGGAACTGAATGAACCACTGGTGAAAGAGGTCCACTAATCTATCAGTATGTGCACCATAAGATAAACAGTATAAATTACCAAATCATGAGATGCATTCTTCAACTCCAAGAGAACGCTGGCTGAATCTGATCTAATGGGGCAGTTGAAGATCTTAGATGCACCATCATGTACCAGTGTTTGTATAAGACAATCGATTATAGCTCAAAAATATGAAGAAAATAAAGCTACATAAAAGCATAAAGCATTCTGCAATTACCGCAAACCCAGCAAAAGTAAGACCACTCTCAACAGCATCTCTTTCCATGTCTCTAACTTCACTAACCTGGTTAAAAATATGTAGAAAGAGTGTAAAAGTAACATTCAAAAGCATGAGAGCAGTAGCCCGCATAATCCAGAACAAAATGGAAAATAACACATCAGTATAACGAGTGCAAGAGCAAAGATAAGTAACTATTCTACCACAACAAACCTAGTGCAAAAGCAAAGATAACTAACTATTCTACCACAACAAACCTAAGGAGCCCAGACTTCTGTCATAAAATAAAGTTGAACATTACAGATTCACACACACAAAGCTCAATAAATGAGCAGTATAACTCTAATGTCTAAGTCTGTAAGGCGTATTACTGACACGACTATTGACATGCATCAAGTTTTTTAAAGAAGCCAATAGGTTCACGAGTGAGAGAGCATGGGTAACTACCATCATATCAGGAAGACGTTTATAAGCAAGGGCTAGAACCCGAGATCCTTGGCGTGTGTATCTCTTATATGTTTCCATATATGATGCGGGCACATCTACAAGCCTATCCTGGATGGTCTCTGGTGCACCCTGACAAAGAAGTTAAAATATAAATCCAACATTTGGATTTACTAATCAAGATTTAGAGTACGAGAATGGTTTATTAAGCAGACCTTCACAAACGCAAAATATTCCTCCTGAATACGAACGATGACTGACATTCTCTTCAGATGCGAAGCAAAATGGTATCTCTGCATAATATGCACTGAGTCGCCATTTCCTCTGCAGTGGATAACACATTACAATGTGAAACTTCTTCACATGTGCACGGAAGGCTCTTTAAATAGATGATGCACGCATAGTTTTCAAGGTTATAAAGAAATAGATATTAAAAGCTATTTAGAGAGAGACCATAAAGGTGTATATGATAATAGATTGATAACTTCGAAGGAAGTAATACGTACACAAAAGATAAAGAATGATGGGTCTAGAAATATTGAAGCAGAGACTAAAGCATTATCTTATAATCAACTTGAATTATACTATCAGCTAGAATTTTCTTCGTAAACTTAAATTACCATAATCCAATCAACTGCTTCAGATGTAGACATCATTCTTTCATCTGTGATGTCAGTCAGAATGCAACAATTGGCCTCTATAGGAAAAGAACAATTACCAAAACTTTCAAGTGTTTCCTTTTATCAACCTTATTCTCAATATCTATATGCAAAGTATACACAAGGCTAGAGAGCCACCATAGACAGAATCGGAACTATACGATAAGAGACTAAAATAAATGTCAAGAATCACCTTCTAGGCACAGCCCTTTCATCGGCTTTGTAACTCCAGTCGATTCCTGTAAGTGCAGCTTTTTCAAGAGGATCACCAACCTGTCAGAATTGGAAAACAGAGTCAACACAACTAATTTTGTCATGATGATTGATGATGCAAAAGCAAAGCAAAAGGGCATCTTTCTGCAAGATGCCCACTAGTAAACATATCATGTAACACATGCACACTCGTACACAATATTCAATATAGAGTAACTAATATAAGAGGTGTAACACATAGAAATAAAAAAATCGGAAATATATAATAATATAAACGTGTGTGCATAGATCACAGAATCTGGCGGAAAAAACTAAAGACTTGAACCAATACTTAAGATCCTCACAGCCCAAATATACAAGGAGTAGAGGATTACTAAGAAATCGAGTTTCTTTTGAGTCAAAATAGAAAAGAAATTCAGTTGCGCATACCAGCTTGTTGTCTACAAAGACCAAGGCATGACAGGAAGCCAAAATCTCTAATGTGCGAACAGGAACCCTGCTCATATCCGTCTCTGCTTCTTCAGAATCAGACAACCCCCCAACTCCTCGGAACTCCTATGTAGCAGCAATGAAAATGTGTTTACCATTTAAAAAAAAAGCATATACCCAGAAATTTCAGTTGACCTTACCATGTCATCTGACGTGAGTGTACCAGTCTTATCAAAACAACATATATCCACCTGTCAGCAAAGGAAAAGTGAGGCACTAATAAGACAACAGTACAACCAAGAACAAATGCTAATTCCTTGCAGATTGCCAAAGGCTCAACACCTAGAGTTCTTAAGACCAGCAGAAGCAAACAAAGAAAAAATAATCCCAGACACGACAGATACTACCTTCCCGGCAAAAGGGATCCTGAAAGGCTCTGTGCAAAATATCCCAAGACGTGAAAGAGCCATTAATGACGTATTGACAGCAATCGATAATTCCATAGGCAATTCGGGCGGGATCACTGAGGTGATGATAATTGAACAGCCCAGCAAGAGCTTATATTTGCTCCTTGTGGGATCCTCGAGACCCTGCAAAAAAGTTTTATCATCATTGATATAAGTAAAACATATTTATTTGAATAAGAACCTGAAAACAAACATAAGCGTACCTTTACAAGAACATAACCCGCAGCTATCACAGCAAATATAACTAGAAATAATATGAACAGACCACTCTCCCAGCTATTTGCAGTAACCTAAAAATTTGACCAAATAGATCAGAACAAAAACAAATTAAAAAAGCTGAAAATGAAACAAGAAATAAAGGAAAGATTTCTAACCCTCTCTGTCGAAAATAAAATTGTCCTCATTAGTTTTCCTTGGCTTGTCTCAAATCCAGTTCGGAGAACAACAGCTAGACAGCCACCATCGGGGGTTCTCAGAGAGAAGGACTGACCCCAAAAAGGAATTAGCATTAAACACAGTTTGCAGAAAGTACGGACAAATAAATGGTTGATGTTGCTGAGACGTAAATACCTTGTCAGGTGTATGTTGCAAGATCTTGGTTCCGCCAAATAAAACATGATTTTTATCCCTTCTGATTGATAATCTTCCTTCAACTCCCACGCCAGCAATTGGAACCTATAATAGCCATCATACAATTCCAGTGAAACATAGGTCAACACATATGAAACTTATAAGGCAAAGGTCTAAGCAATACATCTATAGTGAAGTGAGTATTGCTTACTAGTTAATAATGCAGATTTAGTTTCAAACAAAAAAAACTAGAGCAAATTACAAAATAATTGCAAGAGAAGCTGCTGATGGTACAAAAATCAGAATCCCATTAAGAAGACATATACCAAAATCACTAAATACGAAGTGTTACAATTCTGACCTATTCAAACTTCAAACTGCGGAGAGTACAATTTGGAAAACAAAAGCCACATAGCAAACAAAGATAAAAGGAAAAAAGTACCTTCCATTGGGGAGTTGACTCGCCTGTCAAAATGGCTTCATTTACGATGGCACTTCCTACCAGTAAAAGCATGTCTGCTGGCACTGTCTTATTCTCTCCTCCATTATGAGCCGAAGGTCTCCCAATGGACACAACATCTCCTGGCAGCAAATCTGTGCCTAAGAGATTCGTCCACCTACGATTTGACTAATTCAGACACACAGCAGTAATACTGAAACGATCTTTGAGGTAAACTTGGATGTTATTCAGTTACATACCTCCCGCATCGATACACCATCACAGTCTGACTGTCCACCCTAACACGTCTTAGGTCAGTTAATGTCTTCAAGCGGGCTTTTGCCATTGTAGACTCGAACATGAAAAGCATGAATAGTGTGAACACACTGTAATACCAGAATTCATCCAAGCACCAAAGACCCACACAGAAAACCTGCAAAAAGAAGAATAAGCACAGTATTTAGAGCAACAACAACTATGAAAAGAAAAAAAAACTTGTAAGATCATAGATTATCAAGTAAACAACACCTGAAATACAAAAAATGGCTCCATACAGTTTTCTTTCATTAGCTTCTGGAATGTAGGCTGCGGATAATCAAATCTGCAAGAAGCAGAAACAAACTATCAAACAAGATTAAAGAATAAACCACGCTTTGGATATGTTAAGAAGGATAAAAAAGGAGGTTGGTTAGACACATTAATAGAAAATCTGAACGCACAAAGTAAGGGACTATCCAGAAAGAATTGCCAATCGAAAAAATCAAAGATCGACCTTACAGTGGACTTTTGATGGGTAAACATATAGAAATAGTACAAGGCTACTTACACGTTCCTTCCCCACTTTTCAGTGGCAGTGGCAACTCTAGCTTCTGTGCCATGACCAGTACATCTTAGATAATGACCAAACGTTTCCTTTGTGGGATAAGGAAGCTTAGAAAAGGCTTCTGACTCTTTCGAGTATACAAAACGCTGCTTTCTAAAGTCAAAGAAAATTTCTTCCATATTTCCTGAGGATGCCGAATCTGTAGTCTGAAAACCACAAAAAGACTTAAAGTTGTTAGAAATATGAAAAGTAAGAGAAGTAAAAACTCAAGCATTTCCAGGCCATAGAGGATTCCAGTCGTGCAAAGGAAATTGGTAGACATATATGATGAGAACCTACTAGAAACTCAAAAGAAAACAGAAAGCTAGTAGCTTAAAAGCAGTTTAAATCCACTTTAAAAGCCAAACCATTCATGAAGACTAAATACTTAACTATTGAACCTAAAATCTAAAATGAACTTACTTGGCTACGAAAATGAAGAGGCACAACTTCCTTGGACCCAGAAAATTTGGCTGGGGTAACTTTACATGCATCTGCCTGGTTGATGCTCTTAACCTGCAAATCAATACACAGACACACAAGGCGAAATAAACCCATAACCCAAGCAACATATACAAGAAGCGAAAAAACAGTGATAAGGGCCGAGAAGTAAACAGCTAATTACCTTACTGAACTGAACAAAACACTTGAAATCCACAGACCAGGTAGTGAAAAGCAAGACTAAGATGTGAAGAGCAGCAAGAGCACCAAAAGCAATAGCAGCATCAGTAAAGTCTATGCTAGGCACAATTGTAGTCAACCATAGAGCATACAGGATCGCAAATGGCCAAACATCCAAACGCCAAACCCAATGCTTCTTCCTATACAAATCAACCTTGTCCACTACTTTTCCTCCTACGTGAAAGCTCACCATCTCAAAAACCTAATTCGCCGTCAATCGTCTAAAGTTGCTTAGATTCTGCACAAACGTCACAGTTGCAGACTCCATCAATAATTCGAATCATCGAAACATCAATCTAATCGAGAAAATATCGATTGTAGATTAGATCTAAGAAGGAGAGGGGAAAGAGACGAACCTTGAAACTGGATTAGCTTGAATTCGAGAGATCGAAATTAGGGTTTTTCCAATGACATGCTCGGACAATAAGATCAAAGCATAAACAGAAACGATTCTCCTTTATTCGTCTCCTTCACTTCCACGGCTCACGATTTGAGGTTTTTCTCCAGAGATATTCGATTGACGGTAACAAAAAATAAAAAATAAAAAATAATATTCACTTAATTAATTAATTTATTTAGGCCTCTTCATTTTTCTTGTGTAATGTTAATTTTCATTTGAGGTTTTTTTCTGTAATCTTAATCCTTTGTTTTGTAAAATACAAGTTCTGTGACCAACCAAAATTTGACATATAATTTACAAGATATACTGCAATGAATGTTTTCCACTCGTTAAACAACCATACATTTGGTTATACATACATAGTTAGTAAATATGACTCAAAGTTATATATTTTTTTTTTACAACTGATTGATCCAATAATCAAAGTGTAGAGTACGTGATTCGATCTGGGGGATACTGATGTTATCTGCCTTATGTGGTCTTATTATTTGCTACTAGGCCAATGTCACTTGTGCACTCAAAGTTATATACTTAATTATGAGTATTTTAGTATAATTATATATGATTGATATGAATTTTTTAAAAATATATCTATGCATGACACACATATGAAAATAGTAAACAAAAAAATTAAAGAGAGAAAGAGAAATAGAACAGAATTGTTGATTAAAATATAAAAACNAAAAAATATATCTATGCATGACACACATATGAAAATAGTAAAAAAAAAAAATTAAAGAGAGAAAGAGAAATAGAACAGAATTGTTGATTAAAATATAAAAACATTTTGAACGGAAAAACCAAGTTCTCAAATGAAAAAAAGTACTAATCAAACTGAATACAATATTACGCATATTTAGGCCATCCTTAATGTAGACACTTTAGAAGTGTCTTAAGTTATTTTATTATTAAATTTGTAGACACTTTGAGGAGAGAGAGTGGAAAAGTGTCTTTAAGTAGACACTCAAGACACCAAAAATCATGTTTAAAGACACTAACTTCCTAATGTCAATTTTTGATTGGTTTGTATATTTTATAATATAATTTTTTTTTTCTTAAGACACTCTTCCTTCTTCTCCATTACTGATGCTCTTAGGCCTTAAAAAAAAAAGGCTATGAGATCTACGAGATTAAGGCATATAAGTCCCGTTGTACCGCATTGAACTCATGTTGCTCGATCCACTAGGAACCAAGGAGTTATTGGGTGCAGACGAATCTTGATCCCCGTAAGCCATTCGAGGTGGAGCCACGCGGTTCATGTCACTTCCAAAAGGAGAGAGCATTGGTCCATTACCCATCGACTGGCCTATGTTGGGTGTGCCATAGTTAACATCGTTTACCAATGGTTGTGAAGTGGCTTGCATACTCCATATGTTGGATGTCCCGTAAGTAGGAAGGTCTGGTGATGGTTGTGAAATGGCTCGAGTGGCCTGAGTATTACATATGTTGGATGTGCCATGCATGGGAAGGTCTAGCGCTGGTGATGGTTGTGAAATGACTTGAGTGGCTTGTGTGTTCCATATGGTGGATGTGTCATGCATGGGACGGCCCAGTAATGATTGTGAAATGACTCGAGTGGCGGCTGCAGGTGTGTTCCATATGGTGGATGTGCCATGCATAGGAAGGTCCAATGATGGTTGTGAAATGGCTTGGGTAGACTGGGTGTTCCAGAAGCTTGGTTTGCCGTACAAATGAAGGTCTTGGGTTGGTTGTGAAGTGGCGGCTTGGGTGGATTGAGTGTTCCATATGCTTGGTGTGCCACGGCCTAGTGATGGTTGCAAAGTGGCAGCTTGGGTGGATTGAGTTTTCCAAATGTTTGGTGTGCCACGGTCTTGTGATGGCTGTGAAGTGGCAGCAGGTTGGGTGGATTGAGTGTTCCCTGTGCTCGGTGTGTCACGGTCTTGTGATGATAGCGGAGTGCCTCGAGTGTTTTGCATTGTGATCGCTTTTTCTGAAACGGTTACGTCATTAATGCTTGACCTCATCTTGCTTAGGCGCTTCTTTTGACGTTCAAAGTATTTCTGAGCATGACTTGCAACTTGAGTCGGTGTCCTTGATATCACATTGTTACGAGAAATGCTACGCCAATCACCTCTCCCATATTTTTCCAAACCTTGAAGAAAATTTCTGTTTCCTCAAAAGAAAAGAAAAAAATAAAAAATAGTGTGACAATTTATCAACACATAAATCAAAAATACATAGAAATATGAAAATGCAATATTACCACATATCAAAATAATAATATGACAAAACAAAAGATCCAACACCTCATAAACATATATTGTCACTGCAAAATCCTGATTTATATATAAGAAATCAATTATACTAACCCAAAACATACATAATATTGCTACGCACCATAACAAAATAACAATACAAAATTTTCAAAAGAAATGAATAATTTACTTGTGTTCACGCTCAGTCCAGGGAATACCCTTTCTTCGTATCTTCTTTGGCACAGATCTGATCTCAGGCTGATGATCCTCACGTATGCTACTTTTGTCACTTATTTCCAAATTGCTTTTGCCTTTACCACCAGTATTATCACTTCTTTCTTCTGAAAAAACATAATTAGGAAGAGGCACACGACCAGATTCAATCATTATAACATCGTGAATTAAGATCTCGTAATGATCTCTGATTTGTTCTAAAGTTTTTCCCGGTACAGCTGCAGCAATATTTTCCCAACACTCGTCGGTTTCATTGCCATAGATTGCAAGAGCTCTCTCAAAAGCAATATCTTCACACCTGCTCCATGATGAACCACCACTCCTTTTATGTCCTACGTTCAGCATTTTCCTAACAAATCTGTTACAAATATCAATCAAACACTCACTAGTGACTTAACCCCCACGAACTAAGATTGATAGATTAGTAAAAACCCCAACTTACCACAAGTTCTACAAGAAAGTTTGAGACAAAACAATGTTAAGGATAAGTGTTTGTATATATATGCATAGGTAGCGCTTTATAGTTACACATACTATACACTAATTTATTTATTTATACATTTTTTGCCAGCATTTGTTATTTTTATTTTCTTTTTTTTTTATCTAGCTTTTATTTTCTCCTAACCATATATGGTGCATATTGTAATGTACAATGTCACAACTTACAGCCTGTAAACAGCTGGACTAAAATAAAATATTGCAATAGTATTTTGGAAAAAAATCTATAATTTAATTATTATTATTTTACTTTTGTATTGATAAATAAAAATGGTTTATAGACATTACTTTGGTGATTGAGGTGTCAAAAAATTGTAAAATTTTGACATGTAAGTCATTGTGAGGAAAACTGTAATTTTCCTATTCAATTTTAGTGATTTAATTTACTATATAAAATAATACAATTCCGTTCTTGACCAAGGAAGAAACTATATATGTATAATATCTTATAGTAAATTTCAAAAATTAGTTATTCCCCTTTGTGCTATGAAATTAAAATTTGGGTGAGTAATAATTTCAGTTTTGTTTTCAAACCATTTGTATTTATCGAGTTTAAATTCAAATGCTAACAACTAATGAAACTAATGTAAACTATTAAGCTACATGTCATATTATTAACGCAAATCAAACATATAATTATACACATATAGTTTTTTTAAACTAGAGAACTCAAGAAGATTGTACATGTGGTGTGTGTTCTTAAACTACCGTTAAGAATAAATGATAAATTATAATAGTTACGATATCTTGAAGTGATTAATATATATCAGAGCCGGTCCTGAGATTTATAAAGCCGCAATCTAAAAACACAAAAAGACCGGTAGACAAACAAAACATAACGTCTATACCTCTAATCTAAATAAATATTTCCGAAAAATTGGCCAAAAATAATTTATTAAAGAGAATAGGCCAAACACATACTTGATTTGTTTGGCTCTAGGGCCACCACTGTTAGTATGTATATATACTTGTATTTATTATTATGGATACACATATAGTTTGCAGAGCAACCTTCTTTTAGAATATCTGAATAGGAATTCATCTCAAGACTATTGTTCGTTATTTTGTTTCATGTACTACTTTCAAACGGATGTTGTATATTTCATTTTCTTTCGTATCTCATGAGATTAATCTAAATCTCTTGTACTATCTATATTATTAATTCTCATGTGAATACACAAATCAGAGTTTTCTTGTTATGTTACATGATATCTCATTTAACGAGAAAGATATAAAATATCTGGTATTAGAGCTCTTGGATGAATGATCAAATTGTGGATATTCTGCCGAAGCTCTTGGGCGACAACAATTCAACTATATATCCGGCAAATTAAGCGTTTGTGACTATCACGTTCAAATTCGAGGGAGAATGTTAGAATATTTTTTATAATACTCTTTGATATATATATATATATATATATATATATATATATATATATATATATTGGTTACAAAAAAATGTATATATATTGTATATATTTTTTTACACGACATCCGTAAAACTAACTAATAGTGCTAAACGAGAAAAAGCTTATGCTGTTTTTTTTTTTAATAACTTTGATGGTTATTAAATTCTTTTTGGAAACTTGTGATTTTAATTTGCTTATTTTGTACTATAGAATTTTCATAACATAATTACTTTTTCAATAATAATTTTGGATTATCCAAAAAAGTTTATGGCATTGATCGTTTGATTTATATATACAATATGCCAAAAGAAAAGAAACATGTACAGTTGGGTGACAAATTCAAAGTTTTATAATATTTTCAACTGGAAAATAAGAAATACCATATCCAATAGATAATTTAATTACACTAATAATTAAAAGAAGAAGAGAAAAATTAACTCAAGGAAAATGTAATTTCCCATGAGTAAACTAATCCTCGACTTCCCACACTTATTGATAAACTCAGAAATTACGACGACAACGGATTGGTACACGTGGACGGTGGGGATATCAAGAAGGGTACAAAGTCAAACAATACAAAGATAGTCAAATAGATTTTCTTCCTTTCTTTCTTCAACACATCTCCTCATGTAGCTGCTGCAGTGGAGGAGTGCATGCCGTTTTCAGTCTCAGCCTTACGATCGTTACAGGTACACGTGTTCGCCGATCGAACGACTGTGATATTGGCTGGTACAGGGGATCCCAGTGCACCTAGCTTCATCATATCAACACTCACACCCTCAGGCAATTTAGCAGCTTCGAGTTCTCTCTCAACCAAATCCGACGACGTTTTGCAGTATTTGTAAACCACGTAAAGTATCATTTGAAGTGCACCGAGAGCAAAACCAATCACGTTTGGAAACTGCAAGCAAAAAAAAACATATAAAGTGAGAAATAAAAGATAATATTTATTTAGTGCTCAAAGCAATATAAAGCATACTTTTTATTATTATAAACGAACTTTTTACACTTTATATATATATGGAGGTAAGAGTTTACGTGCAATATACAATTCTATGAATTGTATAATAAAGATATGGAGATATAAAGTCGTTTTGTCAAAAGATATTAAGGTTTTTTTTCTTTTGTGGGGGTAATTAAATCGTAAGACGACAATAATACCAAACAAAAGGGTTTTGCTTTTGTAAATCTCTTTATGTATGATTAGCTTCGTTCAGGTACATAGAAACAAAAGCAACTAAATAATTAAGGATGATGATGACTTACGGCAACGTAGATATCTCTAAGAGCAAGACCATAAAGGAGCCATATCACAGCACTGATGGTAAGTGTCAAAGATAAGCTAAAGGGCATGTACTCCACACTTCTCGTCTTTATCACCGTTCTCTGTTTTATTCCACACACAAATTAATCATATATATTTTCATTTTAATTAGTATCATCATGTAACACTGATTAATATAATTACTACTTACGATAATGCTAAGAGGCGCAGCGAAAACACAGACAGAGAAACCAACACAGATTCCTCCGATGATCTTTGCACGTGTGGTTCCATGTGCTAGAAATTGGCAGAGGAGGAGAATCAAACAGAATCCCCCAACGTTCATTAGCAACAACAGTTTCACCGTGTTCACCTGAATTTTAACAACATATATATATATATACATGATCATTAAAATGTCATAATATATATATATATATGATAAATTTTATGTTGGTAATGAATTTTGAACATACTCTAGCTTTCTTGGAAGCAAAGGCAACGAAGATGGAGATGTAAATGGTTTCAATGAAGCAACCAAAGGAGTTGATGGTGACGAGAAGGAAGACATCCTTCTTCTGAGTGGCGTAGTATAGCCAAAGCGTCGCGCTGAAGAGCGCTACCACGTAGGGAAGAGATTGAAATCCTTCCGTGGTTTTCTTCTTCCAAATCCTATAGAACGTCGGCCTGCGCATTCATATCGAAACAATCTACTAATTAATTTGATTTGATTTCTCTATGGCTTTGTATCATATGATCATCATATTTTCAAGCTAGCTGGTAGTATTTTAAACTCATGTTTTTTTATTGATGAAAAATTATATGATTAACAAGAACATATATAGGGTTACTTACACTGGAGAGAGGAACACAGCGAAGGAAATGAGATTTCCTGAAAATTATACATTTAAATGGAGGAAGTGTCAATATATCGATATATATACCGATTTTGATATCAAAGTCTTGATATAGATTATGTGGTGAAACCGAAATTGATGCACAAAAGAGAGTTTTGTGAGAAATGAACGTGAAAATAAAGTCATACCGAGCAAGCCGAAGACAAAGGCCCATGTGTTGTGAGTGTCAAAGAGAGGCATAATTAAGTGCTGATGGTAAAAAAAAAAAGTAATTTAGGGTTTTGTATTTAGGAGGGAGAAGAATTCTTTGAAGAAAGAAAGATCTTTAGCTTTGTTAGTATTTCTCTTAAATCAGAAGCTTATGGCACGACCTTAGCATTTTGGAGAACTCAAGTATATATAGAGGTTGAGGTCTCAAGAAATAATGGAGATGTGTGTGGGAAAGATAACAATGATAAATGTTTTGTGTGAGTCATAATATTTTTTCTTTTCTTTTTTGAAAAAAAGCAATATAATTTTCTTAAAAGTATTAGCATTGTCTTTGTAGGTGTACAGCAAAAATAAAAATAAAAGCTCTAATAAAATTATTTACAGGACCAATCCCACACTAAAATAACTTTTTTGATTAATAATGCATGTCGATTTCGGTTTAGGCCAACTCTTTCTTTTCAGGGCTTTATGTCTAGATTCTACCTATATTTCACAATGTGTCTATATATGTGAAATACACTTGACATATATATAACACTATTTTACATCTTCATGATCACTAAAATACATTTTCAAGAAAATTAGTTCACGTGACATTCACATTGTACGTAAATAAAAACTTTGCCGTTTTCACTTTTAGCCAACTTTTCTCTCTATAAGTTTACGTTTCTCAATTTTAAGAGAATATTAATTCGTTAAGTCTTAACACTTTTTGCCGTTTCTCAATCATTAACATTTTGTTTGTACTCAA
>OVAF01000798.1:0-31279 GCA_900406245.1 Odontarrhena argentea
CAGAGTAAGTATATTTGCAAATGTGAGCCACACACCGTGGTCACACTTCAGATGGCCGAGTTCATGAGCCAAGACTGCCTGATTTTGGGGTAAAAAGTATTAGGTTTTGATACAATTAGCTGATATGTGACATTAGGGTCGCAATTATATGATGGTGATCACATGAGCTCCAAGTAATCAAAAAGCAAGGAGCTTGTAATGCAGAAAAGAAAACGAACCTGTAACTCCTCACGAGTCAGAAGCTCAATCAGGCTGGTATGAACGACAATAAAAGGCTTTTTACCACTTATTGCCAGAGTATATGCATTTGGAACAGGACTTTGACGGACATAGAGATCAGGAGCCTCTATGTTCAAAATCTCAGCTGCCTCGACCAATAAACCATGAAGCTCAGAGAGCTGAGACACAAACATTATGTTTCATTGCTGGTAAGCAAATCTCTAATTCCACAAGATATTATTATTAATCTGGCAGCTAACCTGATTCTTGGAGACAAGAACAGAAGTCCCAATATTCTCAAGAAGCATGATCTGCTCTGTCATTGACCCTACAAGAGTCTACAAATCAAATACCTCATCAAAGCCTTTGTGCTAGTTGAATAGAACTTGAATGAAATTTTACCTAAAAGAGCTTTCCCGAATTCGTTCAACCCCGGAATAGCTCTTAGTAACAATGTGTTCTGCAGCAAAGCAACGAATCAAACTTTGGAAAGCAACTTACAAGAGTGGCTTAGCCAAGTCCAGAGACTTGCAATAACGATAATATAGCTGATTAAAACCTGCTTATCAAGAGGATGACGGAAATCATCGGCATCGAGATCTTTGAACAAAAGAGGAGGCACGACTCTGCAACTCGGAAACCTAACCCTGAATCTTCCCACCTTCTCCGAGACGGAGCTCGGTAAAGGGCGATTAGACCTCAATCCCTTGGAATTTGCATATCCGAAACGACGAGCGCTCTGGTGGTAACAGAGGAACGAGACCGGAGATGAGACTGAGACAGCCATGAGAGTATTGTTGGTCTCTCTGCGGTTTCCACAACCGTAAGTTAAGTTTAATGGTGTGTATTTTGACGCGCCTTCTCGTTTTCCCGTTGACCGTTACCTTCTTCTCCCTCCTTCCTACACGACGTCGTTGCGCAGGCTCATCTTAATTCCTGGACCCTCGTGATGGGCTTTCAGTTATTGGCTTCGATTATTCAAAACTTCTATTCTTCGGTTTCAACGACAATTGCTTGTTTAGATCACAAATCCTCAAATATTTCAAGAAACTATATTTTTCTATGAAGATGAAGGTTATCAAGTTCAAGTACTATTATGTGCTTGTGGCTCGCTATTTGAAAAATCAATCTTAGACCAAAATTTTTTAAAATGTTTATTTACTTTTGTGATATAGGTGTTATACGTTTTTAGTGTAGGGTTCGAATTCAAGTTCTTCTAACTACATTTTCTCTACCTTTTATTTCTCCTAGCTTGTGGCCTTCTAAAATTCAGGACCGGTTTTGGATATCCCAACATCAATATGATATCGTTTGCTATGATATACAATTACAATTTAATGTTGTTTGTTCATCACTTTGTTTTTCATGCCTAAACGTCTTAGCTGATCTCTCTTTCCTCTTGCATCGTGTCCAACTTCTCTTTTTAAATATTGCAAATATAGATTCAACTCTAGTAATTCTCCTTGTAGATTTCTATGCATCATGCAACTATAAAGAAGAGAGCAAGAACAAGCAAAAGAAAGTGATAAATTAGTAACAATGTAAAATAAAACCTCAGAAAATCAATCGTTAAGCTTAAGCAAAGTTTTGTCTTTCTTTGAGAAAACCCCAAATCTTTGATATTTAGTATTTACTCTTAAAATTCAAAGAGTTTAAACGACCACCACAATGAAATTAATTCATTTTCTATCTTATTTTAAAATTCAACGTGATTTGAAAAATAGAATATCTCAAATTGATCTTATATTTAAGAAACTTCTAATTGGTTATGCATTGCTCTATGGTTTGTGTGAACAATTTTGGTTTTCTCCTGATTAGTTCCGCCCAAACAGCTCAGAAAAGGTCCACGGAAAAGCTTCGACCTCTTGCCCATAATATTCTCATAGTTGACCACATAATCCTTGTTTTCTTCTAGCATAAAAGTTTTTTTAACAATCTTGTTTTCACTAATGCGTATGAAAAACCATTGTGGAGTATTCTGAGTTTTAAGAAGTTATGTAGGTTAATGTGGTACAGATGGGAGTAAGAGCACTGCTAATCTTGAGGTTGGTATAGAAACATAAGCTCGTTGGACAATAATCATGGTTTCGACTTTTGGATACAAAAAAGTAGCCTTTGAAATATATTCTTAAGGTCTGGTCTTTGGATTAGATCCAGCTTGAGCAAGATGTAGTGGCTATGTCTGAGTAGAGATATTATTTGATGTTTCAAAGCCTTTTTGGCGTTAAAAAATGCATAGTTTACCTTGTGGTGGCTCTCTACTATCGTCTTCGAGTGTAAGAGGGTTCTAGAGAAAATATTATTTGTGTATTTGCTTAACACATGCCCAAGAAAGATCTATGTAGCGATGGCAAGCTGCGAACACGTTGACTACCTAAACATCTACTCCTAAACGGGCTTTGTATGATACAAATACTTTTTTTGGGATTTTGAGTGGAGGAAGTTTAAATGACAACCATAAACTGCCTAAACCCACAAAACCAATGGGGAAAGGAAAAATTATGCTCCTGGTATCTTCATCCAGGATTGCAGCTACACTTTAAGCTAACGTTCGAATTGCACATACACGTTTCAAGATTCCAATTGATCTTCATCAAGTCAGCATGCGCACTATCAATCGTAGTTCCATGCACGTTGAATTACTTAAAGAGACAGATCTCATTATTTGGGATAAAGCATCAATGTGCCATAGATTTGCATTTGAAGCTCTTGGTGAGAGTTTGCGAGATGTGCTCTCCATGACGGATCTATACGCATCAAACCAAACCTTTGGTGGTAAAATAATGCTTCTAGAAGGTGATTTTAGGCAAAATTTGTCGGTCATACCGCAAGGAACCATGCAAGACACTATTATGGCAACAATCAATCGTTTTTTTTTTTTTTTTTTTTTGCTTTTTTGGTCACCGGCAACAATCAGTCGTTTATATCTATGAAACTATTGTTTTATATTCACTCTTGAGAGAAACATGAAGTAATACCAAGCTGAGAAAGATTTTGCAATATGGCTATTACGTATCAGTGATGGCACAACATCTAAGCCTGCGAAACATAGAACAACATATGATGAAGCATCCATGGTACAGATGGACATGAATTTGCTATTGGGAAATGATGGACATTCTATGGATTGCATAGCAAAGTCTATATATGATGATTTTTTTAAAAATCATATAAAGACAAAGGATGTCTATTGGGATGTGCAATTATTACTCCAAGAAATGAGACAGTGAAACGAAGTTTATGACTACATGTTATCTTGCATTGAAGGAGAAGCTAAAAAATATTTGAGTTTCAATAGCATTGGTGATGAGATAGAAGAAGTGGCAAATCAACATGTTCATTACCCCCTCAAAGTTTTTAAATGATTTGATATTTCCAAGCCTTCCTAACCACCGACTGACTTTGAAGATATGTATGCCAATAATACTACTAAGAAGTTTAAATAAGAGAGAAACGGACAACACTGGTACAAGATTAGTAGTGACTCGACTTGGCAAAAGGATATCGAAGCAGAGTTACTTACCGAAAGTCATGAAGATAAAATAGTTCTTATTCCTACGATAATTTTCACACCAACATATTCAAGATGACCTTTTAGACAAAGAAGATGTCAATTCCCTATACAAGTTTGATATGCAATGACGACTATAAACAAGAGCTAATGTCAAAACTTGAAGAAGGTCGGTTTACCTTTGCCAAATCCAATCCTCTTTCACCGCCAGTTGCATGTTGCATTATCGAGGGTGACAAGTAGGGTAGGACTTGAGATTCTCAATGTTGGAACAAAATCATACGAAAATGATGTTTTAGAGAACATTGTATATCAAGAAGTTTTCAACAACATATGATTTCAAAGACAAATTTTATAAACTTAGAGTAAAATATTTTAAATGTTAATATTAAGATGCAAAATACCTACTCAATCAAGCATAAAAAATATAATTTAACTATGTGTACACACAAATTCAACCTCAGTCTGGGAAAAAAGAAATAAGAGAACCGTCGAATAGGAAACCAATCAAATGCAAAACTCAACAACAACAAAAAAGTCAAGCATATATACCAATAACTCTTAATTTTCAATCATAAAAATCATGTTTCTTCAACCCCTATAAACTAAAAACACAATATAAAAAAAAAATCAGCTCACACCAAACCACAAAGATCAAATAGCTTCATAAAATAAACATTAACGCTTAAAAAAAATATTAACACAAATATTAATTATTACCCTAGATGAATTGAGTCAAATACTTCGTGAATCACATAAATTTTAAGTATTAATTTTATAAAAAAAAAAAAAACGTTTAACTACCAGGTTTAATTGTCTAGCCAACTAATAACAAAGTAATGTAGTCATAACTTAGTATCATTAATTAATCTTTCTTACATGGCAAACAAACACAAACCCATTCATATAATAACACTTTTAACTCATACCCAGAGCAAAAACAATAACAATAACATATTTTGACCAAACACGACGGAAATTCAATCTTCTTCTTCCCATGAATGTAGTTAATTTGTTAATCATAGACATCACGATGCCTAAAATAAGCTGAAGTAGATAGCTGGGAAATCCACACGTTGTCGGCGATGTTTATCAACAACAAAAGCCATGAAAGCAACAAACAACACAACTCCTATAAGCAATGTGAATGCAATGATGAAGAAGCCTATTAAGATAGGAAAAGGGTCATACCCTTCTGGAGTCGGGAAAATTGTTTTGTGTGATGGTAACATAGCGATACCTAAAAGTGCAGTTGCATCGTAGACTAGCTTCCACGTACATAGGGAGTTCGATTACCAGGATTATGATTATTGATAGGGCTGTTAAGAAAGTAAATCCATTGAGACAGAGAAACAAGAAGACATCACCGAAACACATTATCAACTCCCTAGCGTAGTGATGAGGCATTGTACGTGCATCAATTTCTTGCAAAATCCGTCTGGGGGACTAAAGTAGGCCTACTATGTGACTGTCATTATCAGAATTCCCCCAACAATGGTGGCATTACGGCAATTGCTAGTGTTTCCTTTTTCGAGACTTGTCTCTAATCGTGGTCAAGTTGCTTCTTCCGAGAATATTGTTACACTTCTCAATAAACGAAAGATCCTTGCTTAAATAATCCAAGAGTGTCGGCATGGAATGTGAAATGAGTTGATCTTTAGTAGCTTGGAGAAATCTCCTTGCGTTTGATACAAGAGGTGGTGAATACATGTTTTGTATAACTCTCGTTGTTTTTCCATCCAAATTGTTCACTACTACTTTGACTGCTTTACTTTTTGACAACAAATTTATCACCTGCAAAACAAATTTTTTTTATAGCATATTAAGTATAGGATGAAAAAATCTTAATATGAATATCATACATCATATAAAATTAACATATATATACAAGTAATATGTGTTTTGGAGACGAACGTGTTTGCTAAGAAACTCATAACAAGAAGTATGTGACCTAAGGAAAAAAGATTAAGAATAGAAAGATAGTTACCTCAATCTGATTTATTGATGCAGCTATATGGAGAAGTACTATGTTACCGTCATTGTTCTTCCAGTCATGTATATCTTCAGTCATGTATATCTTCTCTATGAACTCTCTTAAGCCAACCCAATATGATCTTAAACGTCGTAACTTGGTGGGACTTGACGGCGAGATGTGCAATAGTCTCTCATTTGGTAGTGAGATCATTAACAGAGGAAGGGCAAGCCATCGGAAACTCGCACAAAAGTTTATCGTTACTGGTTTGAGCCGGGTAGTGAAGTGGTGTCATGCTTCCTCTTCCCTTCACCATCACTAACCCAGTGTCAGCAACAACTAAGGTTCTAACCGTTCGATTCTCCCTCTTATGAAGCTCCAAGTGTATATAGTGCGTTAACCAGACACGTTTAACTTAGTAGCTATTGATGACATTATATTCATGATCTCCATTGCGAACAAAATCATGCGACAATGATGTTTTAGAGAACATTGTATATCAATAAGTTTCAGCAACATATGAATTCAAAGACAAATTTATAAACTCATAGTAAATATTTTTAAAAGCCAATAGTAAGATGCAGAATATTTACTCATATGAAATCAAACATGATTTAACTATTTATGCACACAAATTCAACCTCAATCTAGAAAAAAAAAAAAGATAACAAAACGAAACTTACCTAAAATCATTGCAGAATAGGAAACCGTCCAATGAAAAACTCAACAACAACAATGTCAAGCAGATAAACCGAGAGCTCTTAGTTTTCACTCATAAAAGTCATGTTTCTCCAATCCCTTATAAACTAAAAACACAATTTAAAGAAAAAAAAAATAATTCACACCAAACCACAAAGATCAAATTGCTTCATAAAACAAACACTAACGCTTAAAACAAACATTAACACAAATATCAAATTGCTCTTTTTCCAGAATACAAGTATATAAGTAAATGTTACAACGAATTATGTGAACAATGTTGTCCACAGTGCTATGTAGTTTATATCACAATAAACTAAGATTAATATAAACCGTAAACCCCCATGATACATAACCATTAAACACATGAAACATACATTGTGGGAAATGACACAAAGCAATATAGATTTTTGTAGACTAGACGGATTAGGTTACATATGGTGATATAAAGATTTGTTGTAAGCGTATGCATATTGGGAGGGATCAATTTTTTCTTGGTATAACTAAAGATAAAGCCATAAACCATAGAAAATTAGGGTCAATGTAACGTATGCAGATATGATAATTCGTTGTGTGCTGAGACGACATAGTTGAACTTGTGGATAAAGAAGTTATACGAGAAACTACTTGTTAGCAAGCTATGCAAACACAATTTTAGTATAAAAAGGGTAAGCAATCACACACACACACACACAAAACAATGAAAAAATATGTCCATAACTTACAGTCTTGATCGTCGCACAAGCGTTGGACAAAGCAGAAGCGAGAATGTCTGCTTAAGTAACGTGAACAGAATTTTGATGTTGACCAACGAGGTCCTTAAAGAGTTTGATTTTAACCTCGACCTAGAATATGTCACAAATTAACCATGTTGCCACAACAGGATTAATAATTGAAACCTGGAAAAACAAAGATGTAGAAGGTGAAACTTAGAGCATGTTATAAGGCATATGATAAAACTCGCAAAAGAAAAATATAACTTGCAAAAATAAAAGTTTTATGTAGTAATGAAAACATGTGTAGAATAGAGATGGATATGAATAATGTTTTGTTGGAATTGACGAAACTCAATAGATCTTTTGCAAACTCATGTAAAATAAACCTTAATTTTGTAGCACCTGCAAATAGAGAACAAGACGTGAAGTAATTGGAGCAATAAAATCATAAACTTCAAAAAGAAAACACAGTGGGTAAAGAAAGGATGAAAAACATTTTGAAGATTATTTGGTGTTATTATGTCTTTATAATTGAAAAAATTACATTAAAAAATCTCAAAATTTGACACCACTTAAATTTTAAACCTCGAGATTCTGAGAGGTAAACTTTAAAATTACCATATGTCGCCATGTTTTAACAGAATAGTTAATTCTTTTTTTTCTGTTTATTTTTTTTAATATAACACATATCAGATTTTTATTATAAATATTTTTAAAATATATTTATCATAGTCTTAGAGGTTTAAAGATGAAGTGGTGTCGAAACCAACAAAAAGTCAGGCGGCCCGGCGGAAGAAAATGTTTGTTTGTGGGCCTATTTATCAAACGAGGCCCATTACATAATCAGCATATCTCTCGTCGTCTACTTTCTTGTTTGTTGATTTCTGAAGATTCTAGGACAAATCGTCAATCGTAATTGATTGTTGTTCTTGATCAATTGAACATGTACGTATAAGATGAATCTTGTTCGTTTCTTTCGAATCATTGACCATTCTATTGATCTGTCTTTGTTTTTGTTTCTGGTAATGGTGAATTCAGGAAACAATCGGTGAATCGGCCTCCTACACCTGATGAAGAAGATGCGGCGGAAGATTTCGAAAACGAGGAGCTTTCGCTCCGAGAACTGATCAACATCAAGGTTTCTGATTTTTCCTGCGAAATCGTTTTGTTTAATCTCTGTGTTGGAGTTTTTGATGAACGAACTCATCGTCTAGTTGGTAGAGAGTGGAGAGAAGGAGAATCTGATGGAACTAGTGAGAGACAAATTAGTGGAGTGTGGTTGGAAAGATGAGATGAAAATTGCTTGCAGGTTCGGATTTCATCTCAATCTCTAGCTTTAAACACTGCTAAGGGATTTTTGTATATTTCTCCACCACATTCTTCTTAGATGATATTGGTTATTTGTTGCTACTGGTTGTGAAAGGCAAAGAAGTGAACTTTTTATTTGGTTCTGTTAGCTGAAAATGTATGCGGAGTCGGATTGTGTGGAATGTGCTTGGCTTTAGTTTACATTTGAAGCTCTCAATTTTGACTGCAGGGAACATGTAAAGAAGAAAGGCAGAAAAGATGTCACAGTCGATGAACTTATACGAGTGATCACTCCAAAAGGCAGAGGTTTGAGTTAATGAGCCCTTTTGTGATTCGAGTAGAATACAGAAACAAGATTTTGTATCCATTTTCATTAAGCTTGACTTTGTTTCATTCGTGTATGTGCAGCTTCAGTACCAGATTCTGTCAAGGCAGAGCTGTTGAACAGAATCCAAAACTTCATGGAATCTGTTTCTCTTTGATGAGGCCTCACAATCGACTACGATGGGGATTTTGTCTATGTGGTTTATGGTAGTGTTCTCGACTTGTAACCAAAGAGAAACCATATAATTTATCAGTGTATCATCATAATCTCTGCTGTTGTAGACATAGCTTTTCTTGTTTCAACCCTCTTTTTTTGTACCAAATGAAACATTGTCATCCTAAAGAAGGTGTTGTCTCAGTAAAGGCTTTTAAATCAAACAAAAGCCACTAATTCTGTGAAAGAAAACACAGAGTTGATAATACTGTATGGTAAAGTTTGTGTAACTTGAAGGCTTTTATATCTTCTCATATAAATTGTTTTTGTTTATTGTCTAAACTTACAACACTGTTTGCTTTGAATTATTCTTACAAATTCTATACTTCACTTTTTGGACAATTTGGATATAGGAACACATAATTTTCGGATATTATGCAGCACAACCAGACCGTGTCAGCTCTAAAGAAACTACGAAGTACTAAGTTAGATGAGTCAGATGTTAAAAAGTTAAGCTCGTCATTCAGGACATTTTTTTCCTTACACAAGCAACACACAACAGTAGCTCATAAATTCTTTTTGGCTCTGTATAGTCTCATTCTCTCTATATATTCCCCTACATAAATCCTTGTTTCAAAGAGTATCAAATCTCTCACAAACTCACACAGTAGACACAACAGGAACGAGAGGGTAGTCGCTTATTCGGCAGAGCCTCTTCACCCTTTTGCTTGCCTTGCGACACACACACACTCCACCCTTCTTAGTAAACATACACTTGAATTCGAATCTTAACTAAATCCCAAAAGCTTACGCTCTTATGGTGATGCATATATATATAGATAGATTTCAGACAAAACCCCCCCCTTCCCTTAGCGACGTGGCATTGTAAGGTTGAACCGATTATGGAGAACCAGCTTGTTCGCAGAGATCTAGCAGATCCAATGTCTGCAACAAACATCATATAGCTTACAGATTAGTTCCAAACTCTTAATCCATGGATAGTCAAGTTCGAGCATTAGACTTAGCCAGTAGCTGATAATTTCACATATTGAAACACACTTTAAAGTTTTTGGTCTTGAAAAAAAAACCGTTTATGGTCGTTCAAATAGGATATGGTTTTAAGCCATCTTCTATCATATGATATACTTTCACGAAAGCATTCTAGCGTTTTTTATTCACACTATAATCTTGTTTCTGACATTTGTGAAAGGTATATGGGCACGCACCTCAGGAACAGAGAGCTCAAGGCGGAATTTAGGACCATCATAGTGGTGAAGAACAGGCCTGAACGAATCCTCTTCCAAGGCTTTGCAGATTTTCCTCACTCTGATCCTTACCTGTTAGACAAAGAAATTGAATTAGTGAATCATATCAAGACGAAGACTTAAGGATGAAATTACTTAGATCCTAAATTTAACCTGAGCCGGGAATCTTGACTCTCCTTTGCACTTTTTGTCTTCCCAAGCAGTTGCATCAATATTAGTACCTCCAAAAGTTGTTGCCTAGACCATGAATAATATGGAGAAAAATCAGATTGTCAGTGAAGAGTAATACCTAAATTATTGCTTTGTTATGAGGCAACAAAAGAAAAAGCACGAGAACAAACCTCAAAGATACCATGTAGCTGGTGAGTGGTGTAGTTGTAAAGAAACAGAGGCAATCCAGGTGTTATTGCCCGAACAGAGTCTCTGTATCTTGGAGGCAAACCTGAAAAATGACACAGAAATTTATATGAAATGAAAGAAGGAAGCAGATTTAAGCACTAAATGATTTGCAGTCTGAAGAGTGAGAAAGACTATTGGAAAGTACCAAATAGGTGACGTTTCAAGTCTTCCTGCATGGTATCATTGTTGCAGACAAAGATGTAGCCACCAAGAACTTCATTCCTCGGAAGCGTCTCCGATGCAGGCAATGTTTTAAATCTCTTGTCAGCAGCCAAATTCATATTTGCATTATCATTGTTGTTGTGTTTGTTGTTGCTCAGCTCCTTGTTAGTAACGATATTTCCACTGTACTTGTTAACTTTGGTGTTGGCTCCACTCTTGAAATCATTCTTCTGGAAAACGTTATTCATATTGTAAACATTGCTCTGGATGGAAGTTTTGCCCATGCCTTCGACATATTTGCCATCCAAGTTCAACATGTTGAAGTTAAGGTTGTTCTCCTGGAAATTAAATTTGTCGCTTGGCCTGAACTCAGTGTAACCTTTGGAGAGATCAAGATTGTTCATCCTTTCCCCCTTCATCCTAGTTTGCTCAGCCAGCTTTGTAGCAACTGTGGACCATTTGTGATCTTCTGATGCTCTTGACTGCCCTCGAAGCTCATCACCCAATTGCCAGAAGCTGTCCATAGCTCAAAATCTACCGAAAAAACAAACAAACGCAAAGGTTTTGTTAACTTACTGCAGACAAATTACAAATAATGAAAAACAAAACAGCAAATGCTAGATCATGAAAATGAAAATATGGTTCTTCAATTATTTTACATACAATTAAGGTTAAAAATTACCTAAAAGATCTCTGAGCTAAGCCTAACATATTCAAACGAATCCAATAATTTATCAAAACTCGTTGTCCTTTCTTTCTCATTTGACAAGTAAAACAACCAAATCGAAGCTACCTCAAAGCAAAATCAGAAGATTCAGCTAAAATTGGAACAATTAAACCCTAATTGTTCCCCAAAAACTTGGATCAAATTTCGAAATCCCCCAAATTCATCATCAGAGATTTCAAATTAAACTCCTAAGGCAGAGAAAATCAAGAGATCTTAGAGATTTAGAGAGAGGGAAACACACCTTGCTTGTAATCCGGACGTGATGAGAAGGAAAAACGTGAGAACTCAGAAGAAGAATGTGAGAAGAAAGAAATGGTCCTCGATGGTGGATGGATCTCTAGATTTATCACTTTACTTTCCCAAAGTGCCTCTCGTTTTCTCTTTTAATTACTTCTTTTGCCATTGTCGTATCGACCACGCGTCATCGCCTCACTAGCTTTTAACTTTGGAAGCTCAAGTTTGGATCCAGTTTCCACTAAAGCCGACTCGTTCTCCACCGTCCGATTCAGTTGACAAAATATCTTGAATAATTCTTTTTATTTTTTAAAGAACAAATATCTAGGATAATTACAAATATAATTAGATTTTATTTTTATTTTATTCCTTGTCGGCCAACGTATTATGATGAAACGAAAACTTAACCATATATCCAAACGTGATTGGTGGATATTAGTGTAAGTGTGTGGAATAGATTAAAAAAAAAAAATAGAATAATTAAAAGATATCCAGGAAAAAATAGATAAAATCTAACAGAGGAAAAAAACAAAGAAAAGATAAAACCTAACATTTTACTATGCGTACCGAGAGTGTGCTCAAAAGAATAGTTTAGGGGACGCCCTAGCGCCGTATTGCCCTAGCGCCGTATTTTTCCAATCTCAGATCTAAGATCAGTTTGACTCCGGACCGGTGGAGGGTGGCTCTCACAGCACCGGCACGGGTCCAATTGGTCCTCTGTTTTCTTCTTTTTCGTTTTCTTCATTGGTTTAGCTTTTGCTGTGGATTCTCTCGCAGCTTGCTGTTTCCGGTGATGGTTGTAGAGTGGGGTTGTCTCGGATCTGAAGCACCAGACGGTTCCGGTCCTCTAGGACCACGAAGCTGCTTCAGCGGCACACGTCGTCTCGCTCGACGGTCTGTCTGTTTTCTTCAGTCTGAGTTTTGCTCGTCTTCTCTACTTTCCACGTGGTCTCCTTCTCTCTCTGGCTGTTCTCTGAGTTTATTGGTTTGCTGTGTGGCTAGCTGGTTCAAGGGTTCGTCAGTTTTTGGAGCTCTCTTAAGACTCTCCGGTTCGTAGTTATGCTGGTGAGTGGTATCTGTTTAGTCGGTTGGCTCTTGGTTGTGGAATTGAGTTCTTGGTTGTGGTAGTATTAGGTATTGGCTCTACTGCGCTTTTGATCCCTCTTCAGTTTTCTGGTGGTTAGAGGTAGCTTAGGTCTTGTATTTGGGTTCGTCTTTGTGATGCTTATTCGCTGCAAAGGCATCTACTAGCCATTCTTGGTTTCTGTTTGAAGTCTTGGGATGGTTCAGGATGATGCAGTGGGTTCGCTTTTCGTCTTTTCTCTTGCGAGGAGGTGGCCTTTCTTTTGTCTGTAGATGGCATAGTTGGGCTTGCGAGTGTCCGCGTGTAAAAGATGTGAAGTTTTATCGACGTTTTCCCTTTCATGAGTCAAGGGTCCTTCCCCTGATCCTAGACTTCTTTTGTGCATCGGTATCCTTGAAGAGGTTTTGAGGTTGTAGGTTCTGTTATTGGTGCCTTCTCATCCCTGCTTTCATCTCTGCTGGTTCTGCTGCTGGTTGTGCTCGTTTTGGTCTGTTTGTACTGTTTCCCTAGTCTCTTGGAGGGTTGCTTTCTTCAGTCTACGCGTGGTTCATGTCCCTTGGTTCAGTTTCGGCTACAAACGGTCTCTTTGGAGTGCTTGTGGGAGTGCTTTGGTTCTTGGTTTCAGTCTTAGTTCTGAATTTCTTATGCTTTCTGCCTAGTTCTTTCTTTCTAATTTATGAGTCTGTGTATAAAGTTTCCCTTTTTTGGGCTTTCTGTTTCCCTCTTTTGGGCTCTTGTATCAGTTACTGTATCAGTTCCTAAGTTTATAAATAACAAGTTTAGATGGAAAAAAAAAAAAAAACATTTTACTATGCGTAGATAATAAAAAATTTGTTGAACTGATGTTGGGCCAAACTTTTAGGTCGAGTAAGGAGAGAAAAGCCCATTGTACAAATTTTCGGTTCAAATCCATTCTCGAAAACCAGATGTGGTATTGAGTTCAAACATATAACCGAAAATCTTAAAAGCATAACGATTGGTCTTGCTTTAAATGGGTAACATGATAACATCCAAGTTTAAAATAGCAAGAGATTATAAATAGAAGAAGACTATAAAAGAGTTTAAAGCAGAACTAAAGCAGAACCAGAGAAAGAGATCCATAATTCTTAAACCCACAGACATTACACACTTTTCTTTATATTTCTTTGAACTCAAACACTTCTTTTGTATAATTTCTCATTCGTCGCAGGTGAAACCATGGTTATTAATTGTAATCTGCTATCATACCATCTTTAATTCTCTATCTAACCTCTAGTTAGTTGAATCTAGGGTTCAAAACCATATCATAGACCATTTTTTTTGCATCTCAACTCATTTTCTTGTATACATTTATTTTGAGATTATATTAGTGCAAACTTAAAAGCATCTAAAATGGATTTTACAAGAACGATACGAACCAAAACAATTTCTAGTTTTTACCTTGTTTAATAGGGTGTGGAGATCGAAATGGAATTAAGACAATTGGGTATGTGAAAAGTTTGTTTTGCTTTTTTCCGAAACCCTAACGAAATTGATCATCTTAATTTGTATGTCTTAGTGTCTATGTGACAATAATACATACAAATACAAGTAAATGACTTAGGGCTTTTAGTTATTCATTTACTTAAAAAAAATTACGTGGGTTTTTTATTTATGGAAGTAATAGGCTGAAAAAAACTCATCTTAGCAAAAAAAAAAATGTTGTATATTTCACAAGAAACAAACATTGTAATATATGGTAGAGAAACATATGACATTACAATATACATACATTTATAGAGATCGGAGCGGATATATAATATTTTTGAAAATGGTATTTGTGACTAGCCTTGTTTCCTACGGCTAGTACATATTAGTATATGCCTTGCTCCTAAGCTTTACTAATACTTGTTTTTTTTTTTGAATTGAATCGAAGCGAATACCAAATCGGAACGAATTTAATGGATATTTTGCCATCCCTAATTACGATAGCATTCCATTACTAAGGTTGGTTATCGTTTTTTGTAACAATAGCCAATTTTAGAATTGAAACGTTGTGTGGAGGAAAGATCTTGTTAAAAATTTACCTCTTTTTGTTTACATCATTCCCAATATCAGACCTAGAAAAATGATCAAATCCAGCTGAGAAACCATATATATGGACCCAGTGCCGGCCCATCATAATCTGATGCCTAAAGCCCAATTAAAAAATGCTGCCCTTATAATTGTTAAAAGGAGTGGTGAGGATTCAAACTCATGAACTAAAGGTAGATTTACTCTTGATTTAACCACTTCACCAAATTTATTGTATTTTGATGCCCTCAAATTTTATTTATATATTGCTGCTGCTTCATGAGCTTTAGCCCAGGACCGGCCTTGTATGGACCCGACAAAATATGAGAATGGATGGAGAATATGACCTCTTGAATTGTTGCGGTGTCTGGTCTCGCTACTAAGTATTCGTTCTTATACATTGTCCAAGAGTTTCACACACCACATCAAAGTTTCTCGAAAATTAGAAAAATAAATTTTAGTGTAAATACAACGAGAGAGTACAGGAAAAGTGGCGTCCATTATTATCGTTTTCATCTTTGATAACACCATTGCGAGTCACTCTTCCTCGCGTAACGAGTGATCATAGCTTATTTATCTCCAAGAAAAAGAAATGTCCGAATACTTAGACATCCCCAAATATCATTTTAACTTGAGTAAAGACTGATCAAAACATTTTTTTAGTAGAATGATTTTTCTGTTTTTAGTATGATGTGTGTTTTAGGCTAAGCAATGGGCTTTAACTCTCTTAGCCCATTACATACGGATTCGAATAATATTGTCAAGTGGTATTTGGGCTTGAGAACGTGAATCACACAACAGGCGCGTGTCACTCAGTACACCGCACACGAACCACATACGTCCGCATCGTTTCACCACCCAAGCGGTACATGAAAACGACGGAGCGTCTCATATGAAAATGACGCTTTTACCCTTATATCCTTAGCTGGCAAAATTTATCGCATGGTGGCGCCAACATTAATATTTCCCTCCCTTATTTATTTGCCTAAAATTTGAGTGAGTATTGACGAAAATAGCCTTCATCTTCCCCAACAAGCTTGTCGAAATCCCCAAAAATTTTCAAACGTTTTTACAGTTCCCTCCTCATATTTCCCTCTCGTCTGTTCAAACATTTAAAACCCTCAAAACCCTATGGTTTTGGCTATAAATATCCATCCCCAGATCCCCAAATCATTCAGAGAACCATCAATCAAAATCTCCAATCTTCAATCTCTCTTCTCTTTACCTTAAAATCAGCGAAGAAGAAGATGCCTTCCATGGCAGAAGAGCCTCTCCTCACTCCGACGCCCGACAGATTCTGTATGTTCCCGATTCATTACCCGCAGATCTGGGAGATGTACAAGAAGGCCGAAGCGTCCTTCTGGACTGCCGAAGAAGTCGATCTCTCGCAAGACGGCCGTGACTGGGAGAATCTCAACGACGGAGAGCGTCACTTCATCAAACACGTCCTCGCATTCTTCGCCGCTTCCGACGGGATTGTTCTCGAGAATCTCGCGTCCCGGTTCATGTCCGATGTTCAAGTCTCGGAGGCGCGTGCCTTCTACGGATTCCAGATCGCGATTGAGAATATCCATTCCGAGATGTACAGTCTCCTTCTCGACACTTACATCAAGGACAACAAAGAGAGAGACCATCTCTTCCGCGCAATCGAAACCATCCCTTGCGTAGCGAAGAAAGCGCAGTGGGCGATGAAATGGATCGACGGATCTCAAACCTTCGCTGAACGAATCGTGGCCTTCGCTTGCGTCGAAGGTATCTTCTTCTCCGGAAGCTTCTGCTCCATATTCTGGCTCAAGAAACGGGGACTCATGCCTGGGCTAACCTTCTCAAACGAGTTGATCTCAAGAGACGAAGGCCTCCACTGCGATTTCGCGTGCCTGATCTACACACTCCTGAGAACGAAACTGACGGAGGAGCGAGTGAAGTCGATCGTATGCGACGCGGTGGAGATCGAGAGAGAGTTCGTCTGCGACGCGCTCCCGTGCGCCTTGGTGGGGATGAACCGTGATCTCATGAGTCAATACATCGAGTTCGTTGCGGATAGGCTTTTGGCTGCGCTTGGGTACGGTAAGGTGTACGGTGTGACGAATCCTTTTGATTGGATGGAATTAATCTCGCTTCAGGGGAAAACTAATTTCTTCGAGAAGAGGGTTGGTGATTACCAAAAGGCTTCCGTTATGTCTAGCGTTAACGGAAACGCCGCGTTTGATAACCATGTTTTCTCCCTCGACGAGGATTTCTAGATTTCATTACAATTTTAATTATTTTAATTATACCACCATTGTATGATTCCGTGTACTATCTTTCATTTTTAAGTAATGAAATATCTACTTTTCCCCTGTTTATCCTCCCATTAATTTTAACTTTATATAATGATTAATTTATATGTCGGATTGAAACGAAGGGTGCTTTCGTAATTTTGGCATTCGAGTTTTAGTGGTTTGGTTTCTGTCTTTTTGTGTTTTCCGAAGATAATTGTGGGGTTTGCTGCAATGGCGTCTTTGCGAAGCTCAGTGATGCTGACGAAAGAGCAGATGGTTTATCTGTTTGATCGGTTCGATTACTTGACATCGCAATCTGGTAAATCTATTATTTGATAATGGATTCTGAATATATATATATCGATGGACTTTACTTCAGTCGCATTTTTCTTTCTTACTCCCAGATGTGAAGAAACGAATCTCCGATGCTGTTGAGGATAAACAGGTAAACATAATATTGTCCGATGACGCATTAATTATGATTTACTGATGTTGGTAGAGTTATGTCATTTTCAAATTGAATGAGATTATGTATACTGTCAATTTTTTTTTTTTTTTGGCTATGTTTGTTAATAAGAGAGATTTGATCAAGTATTCGTTGCTGCTGGTTCATATGCCAAATGAGAAAATACTCGTAATTGGATGCCAGATTAGTTATGTACTTATGTTGCTTAATTGAAGTTTTGGTTGAGTTGCTGCTTGACATGGGTTGAAGAAATTTTTTGTTCATAATTCTCAGTTTCTCTAGTTTTAAATTTTTATGGATTTTAGAAAACGTTTACCATTGAAGGGACTAGTTGCAACTTTAGAATAAGTTTTGAAAAAAAGAATGGCTTGATACGCTAGTTGTTATATATGCCTAAACTGCATCAGAACTTATCTTACATTTGCTACATTGTGTGGATGGTTGATCGAATGCAGGAAGCTGTAGCTGTTACAACTGCAATTCAAGAGGAGATTTTCTTGGAGATGGGAATTGGTCATCTTCTCTTTTACTTTTGTTTGTTATTTTTGTTTTACAACTACTATTCGATGTTTCTTAATCAAAAGTCTTTCGATAAAGTAGACCCGGGATTTGGAATTGGGTGCTTGGGAAAGCTGAACTCTGCATATGAAAGCGATAAAGACTTGATGATTGGTTTCTACAAGTTCCTTGCTAAGTAACCTCGCTCGTCTCTCCTAAATTACTGAAAACAGTCTTGTTACTCTTTTTGTATTGTCAAGCGATTATATTATGAAGGCTAATACACAGTTAATAGGGAGGAGATGGCATGTGAAGAAGCTGAGCTTGGAACAGATGGATTTGAACAGAAAATGAAATTGCAACAACAACTGCAAGAGCAGGTATATTACAAGGGCAGCTTGGGTATAATTACAAGAAAATCCATTGATATTCAGTGTTCAGTTGTGCTTGATGTAGCAACTGGAGATGCTAAAGTATATGCGTAGATATCCTCTAGATGACCAATCCGCTATCTTTAAAAAGGTAAACAAAACCATTCCCAGTCTACACTTTCTTGTTGATGCCATGAAGATAATTGCTATGGTCACCAACGGTAGGACTGTATGAGTGTTTCAGCCTTCTTTGCTTATTCAGAAAATTTATGGTTTTGGTTGCCTTAATTTAATGGTAAATGAAAAATTGTCTGAGTCAAAGTGAAGGCGTATTCATATGACTAGAAGATGTAACCCCAGATTGGTCCAACAGTTTCTTTTTTGTTTTCTTGAATCAAACAGATTCAGAAGCAACTAGAAAATGCGGATTTTGAGCCTGAGGCATCTCTTTTGTCAATAGAGGAGATGGAGGAAGCCGTAAGGAGAAAAGTTTCACCTGTTTTTGGGAGCAGATAACTGCACCTTTCTCACAATCCATTTGATTCATAAACTGTATTTCTCTCTAGTCATCCCCATGTACTTAAAGCTTTAAAATACAAGAAAATTGTTTCAAATTATTTGATTTTAAAATTTGCCGTTCTATCCAAAATCCTTTTGCAAGTGAAATTTACTTTTAGAAAAAAAAAAAAAAAAAAAATCCATTATCTTATGAAAAACATCAAGTTGAGATAGCTGAAGCCTAACACATACTCCATGCCCATTATCATCAACAATCAGTTTATTTTCGGATGGAGGCCCAAAACCGATTTCTAAAACTCCGTTTCGGCAATTCTAGCTCCAACTTTCATTCCACTTTCAAAGTGTAAAGAGATTTGTGAAGTCGCGAAGGACTTCCCGAGAGTAATCTACAATTACAACCGCATCTATCGTTTAAATGTTTTATGTATTGTTATGCTTCATCTTTGTACCACGTCAAGAGTAAAGGAATATAAGCAGTTTGGTGACAGGAAAAAAAAACAAAACAAAACCAATTTAGTTTATTTTGTTTCTCTAACATGTTGGCGTGTCCCTCAATGCCTTCCCTCTATTCAATCTACAAGACTTTGCAATGTCAGAACTAACTATAGACAGAAGCAAAATCCTAATCCCACTAAGAGCATCATTAGTGGTGATCCCCTAATGGGGATCATTTGATTAAAATATCATTAATTATATTAATTAATTAATCTTAAGAACCCATTAAGGTTTTTTGAGAAAACTATCTTCCACTCATGATCCCCTCATGGGGATCTTTGTTCATTATTTAATTATTTTTTTAATCAATTAAATTTTAATTATCTTACAAAATTAAACAATTAATTAAGGTAAAACAACTAAACATATTCAAATTAATAAGAGTGAATATAAAAAAAACACAAATATTTAATTTTATTGTTTTTTTCATTAATTAATCATTGTTTATCTTAGATAATTAAACTAATCATATACAAACATATAAAATCAGACAATATTCATGCTTGAATTGCAGCAAAGTTTAGCATTTTAATACACTTATCGAACCTGATGCTTGAAGATCTCTTCAAGCAAGCTGAATGTAGCATTGACGTCTAAGCTATTCACAATGTGTAAAGCTCGAGATGCAACAAAGGCATTGTCATGGAAGCTGCAAGATCCGAAAGCAATAAACAGAAACGCATCATCACACAAGGATGAACACAATTGAAACATTTTGCATAGCACAATTACATAACAAATACACCACTTTCTCAAACTACACTTCAATTGCATTTACACCAAATATTCAGGAGAAATCAAGAAGTCATTGAACATAATCAACCATTTCTCAACCTCACTATGATAGTGAAAACTGAAATTGAAGGGAGAATCAAACACAAGTTCTCTTCGTCTCACCACAAGTTCCGCAATCAACACAAGTTCCATAACAAGAAGTCCTTCAATTTATGCAGAAAGAGAACAGAAGAATGATTCCAAATCACATTTATATTACCATTCGCCTCATCTACAACTACTACATAACGATCAAATCTAGCAAAGTTCTCCATTAGCCTCATAAGCAAATCAAATCTTCTCACTTCCTTCAGACTACGAATATGTCAAAAACTCTGTCAACACTATGGACAGATCAAGCGAGTTCCACAAAACTACTCCATTCTCTCTATTTCTAATCATAGAAGGTACAAACATAATCGTTGCTGATGCTACATTATCACTACAGCTACAGACACAAGCAAAATGAAGGCGGTGCCAATAGCCACAAGGAGGAGCAACGAGATTACGATTCGGAAAGTAGACGGACTAAAGTGACTTCGCCAGATTTGTCTTCCCCTCCCAAAATCAAGAATCCTACCTCTCACTACTTTCTTCTTCGCCTCCAATTCCAGAGAATGCATCTCGCTTCTTTCCGCTTTCACTATCAGAATTTCCGCGAACAGATTTGGAGTTGAGAAGAAGACGAACCTATATCGCCGATTCAGTCTCCGGTGGACCTTGCCGCCTCCTTACTGCTATGGAAGGAACCCTCCGGCTTCGTCTTCGAACACGGAGATCGATATCAGACACAACCGAACCGTCGGCTCTTCAACAACCTCAAAAATGGCCCGAATCCGGCCAAATCTGGTCTTGGAATGGAGAGAATCTCTACGAGTTCTACGAAAAACCACTCGATTCATGCTGAATCGGGTGAAATCGAAGCCAAATAGGCGAATCACAGTCGTGGGTGATTTTCTTCGAGAGAGAGAGAGAGACGCAGAAAGAAAAAAAAAATGAGCTGAATTTTTATTTTAGTGTTTTATATTTCTGTCACTGACCAATCACAATTGGCCACGTAACGGATCTTCAGGAGTTCTTCCAGACCTTATATAAGGTCCGATTCTTCCTCTGTTCACCATTTTCTTATTTTTCTGATTTAATTTTAATCATATGATACCCACAAGATTCAGCTAAGATCTCCCACTAATGGTGGTCTAAGAGCCATCAACATATTAGTTTTATATAAGAATGTGTTTCCTTTTCATAATGAAAATTACTTTGTTGGAAGGAAGAAGGATAGATCGATCCAGGCCCGGGCCTGGGTTAAGGGTGGGGAGAAAAAAAAAAATTTAGGCATCACAAAAATATTAGTAATTAAGGGCATCAATTTTGTTAAGATATGGTTGTAGCATAGTGGTTAAGTACCCTTTGTTTATTTATTTTTTTAGGCATCAATTTTTTTTTTTCTTGAGACACCATTAATCCACGGCCGGCCCTGGATTGATCCATAATTAAATCGATCAATATGAGGTAGGATTGATCAGCCTCCTTCTTGCTCGATCTAAAATCTCACAAGGAGTTGGGATCGATTAATTGTCTCTTATTTTTGTTTTTGCATTTTTTTCAAATCATTTAAAACTAAAAACGGTATCAACTGAAGTAATAAATTTGGGAGAACTATCATTTAAGCTTCTAAATTTTCCCATCCTAAGTTTTCCTTTATTTTTTTGTTGTCTCATTAGTTTGGAAAACTAACACTGTTCTTGTATTTTTAATAGTTCTTGTATTTTTTTTGTTCTCTTTTCAAGTTTGGTCGTCCAATTAAAAAAATTTATAATATAAGTCTCTGAACTTTTCACCCTGACTTTTTCCCCTATTTTATTACATAATCAGTTTGCAAAGTTAGTACTTTTCTACTAACATTTCTCCTTAGATCTACCCAAACCCCAAATCCACAGAACACCCCCCCCCCCCCCCCCCCCCCCCCCCCCCCCCCCCCCCCCCCCCCCCCCCCCTTTTGTTAATCGGATGTTAATATATATTTTTCTTTTCAAACCATGTGAAACGAAAAAATATTATAGGTTGAGATAACAATTTTGCTTCTCAAATATGTCTATCCCGTTAAAAAAATTTAATCATATAAGCTTCTAAATTTTTCGTCCTAAGTTTTCCTTGATTTTGTTGTCTCATTAGTTTGGAAAACTAACACTGTTCTTCTAGTTTTAATAGTTCTCCTTAATGTATCCTGATCCCAAATCCACAAAAACTCCTTTCCAGTTGTCTTTTCTTAATCGAAAATTAATGAATTCTTTTACATCCTAACATTTCTCCTTATGCTTTTGACTTGCAAACATCTAATCTTTTCTTATTCTTGAAAGCATCCGCACTAATTCATTTTTGTTACAAAGATGCTAAAATAATTCTCAAACGGAGAAAATATTGTTTATGTTTATCATCAAGGGCTTTAAAATAATTGATAGTAAAGTAACCCATTAGAAAAAGTGGACCGACGACCACTTTGTATTTGGTTTCCTTTGATACAAAGCCAATCCCATGTGACATCACATTCCAATGAAATGTGATTCGTGAATCCTCACACAACTTGATCTCTCCTTTTTTTGCTCTCTAGAACATACACTTTAATCCTTCCATGTCACAGAGTTTTGTCCTTTCCTCCTAAAGCACTCTTTCTTCCGACATTAACCAATGGATCACTCTATTCTAAAAGAACCCTAATCTCCTATTCTCCTTTACAATTACCCCCCACATATAAATACACACACTTACACATCTGCATTGATCAAGTAGTATACCTCTCTTATATATATACATAAAATGCCTGATTGGGGACCGGTTTTTGTTGCGGTGACGCTATTCGTGTTGTTAACTCCAGGACTGCTGTTTCAGATTCCGGGAAGAAACCGAGTGGTTGAGTTTGGAACATTTCAAACAAGTGGTCTTTCGGTTATTGTTCATACTCTCGTTTACTTCACTCTTGTTTGTATTCTCTTGCTCGCTCTCCAAATTCACATGTACATAGGCTAATCTAATAATATATGAAAGCTCTTCATTTTTTTCTTTAATTAATGTTTTTTAGAATTTTATAGTCAATTTTTCTTTAACTTGAAGTGTGTGTAGAAAGAAGTGTGTGTAACTTCACCGTTTTGTTTGGGAGGGTATAACTAAGATACATAGTGGTTTTATAAGATTTTGTATTGGGATAAACATGTATATATTGTCAACTTGGTTCTCGGTTTTAGTTATAATTTTTCACGTCTTTATAAACTATAAGGAGAATTTAAAATTATAGTATAAACTGTGGAGTAGTTTACCAAAAAAAAAAAAAAAATGTTATAGTATAAATTAGGAATAAGTCCACAGAAGACAGATAACACTAGTGCACCCGAGATCGAGTCCCGCTCCCTACAGTATACATGATTTGGCTATTGGACCGGCCAGTTGACCCAAACCGCTAGTAATGTGTGGTTGATAAAAAAAAAAAAAAAAAAAAAAAAAAAAAAAAAAAAAAAAAAAAAAAANTCAATTTTTCTTATTATTCTGATTGAGCAGTCAGAGCTAGTGTTTTTTTTTTTTTCTGGAAAAAGAATCTCCTTCCAACACTCATGTATACAAAAAATAATTAAAAGAATTGGATAAATTTCTAGGAGGTAATACTTTACCAAATCGATTCATACTAAAAAAAATCAAATTTGAAATGATTCAACGTAGGATAAATTGTGGAAGAGCAAATCAGGGCATGATTACAATAAAGAATTATGGGCAAAACAATTTTGGTGTTTAGTGATATTTCTGGGGCATGAGTCTTCACGATTGATGATTATAATAAAGAATTATGGGCAAAATATTTTTAGCGTTTAGTGATTTTTCTAAATATGTTTTTTTTTGCAAATATCTTCAAATGACGATATTTTTAAAAAATGTTTCCTCTAAATCCAATTAAAATATAAAATTCCTTAAACGGATGAATGTGTATGATTTATGCACACTGAATTGCCAATCTATCGAACAATCACCTTCGACAGATTGTAAGAGACATAACTAATATCCAAATTGTATGGTCAATTAGTTAGTGGATCCACTAAAAAAAATGTGGAACTTAGATTTATTGAGTGCAATCAGTGTAGTAAATAATATTCTGCTAAATTAAGGTATTTCAGTTACTTAAGTGCTTAAACCAATATTTTGGATTGTCATTTTATAAAAAGCGGGACGTATACGCTATTGGACCAATTATAATTGTACTTTAGGATTTTACGTGAAAACTAAACTATTCAATTATGTATTAAACATTTTATTTGGCAAGCGATTAGGTGTTGTTTATCGGTTTTCTCTAAGCTGAGAAAGCAGAGGTGTAAATTGTGATACTCATTGTACTTGATGTAGCGTAGAGGAGGAGATAATAAAATAGGTTCTCCAAACTTACAAGGGTGGGCGCTTTCAAAAGTCTGTTCACATGTATGGTTATTTTTCGACGACTTAGTATGTACAAACTTGAGGAGCACCCAATAGACATATATACACTTGCTTTCCTTGGATTATATGAAGTATTTTGAAGGCTCTAAACAACAAGATTTTTTACTAATGTGGATAAAGATTCAAAAGAGCTAATAAAAAATGTAGAGTTTGAAGGTCTAGCCTAGAGGACGACACATATAAACGAGCCACGGGTAAAAATGTTGTACTTTTACCAACCATGGGTTCAGTTACGCAAAATTATAATTATTACATCGATGGTTCTTTGAGGGATTTATTCATTTTATGTTGGTATGGTTGGTATTACTTTGAAGATAATGTTGAATGTTCTCTAATGGAAATCCATAATGCTTGGAAATGCCTATCTCCTCTACATGATGAAGTTGAAGCACTCATTTGGTCAATGCTTTGTATCCATATGAACAACAAAAATATGTAATATTGTTTGCTATTGATGCCCTAGAGTTAAAGAAGAAGACCTCAACATTGATCAGCGTCGACACATTTAGATGAAATCATGAAGATTAAGAGTTCTTTTTTGTCACATTCGCTGTCTTATATTTCTCGTAATTTAAATTTTATAAGTCGATGATCTAGCCCGTAACATTAAATATTTATCCGCAAGACATGTACATTAGTTATTTTCCATATAGATTTATTGACCATTTTAACTGATGAATTGTTGTTGATAGATAAAATAAAATAAGATTAGCAATGCTAAAAAAGTTTGAAGAACATAGAATTTTCCCTTAACCAATATTTTACTTATAGGTATATAAGGCTGTAACGGATAGTCAATTCTATGAATGTTTTGAATGAGATGAATGAGAAAAATATGAGAAGAGATAAAATTAATAAAAACAAGGATCCCACCTTTCTCACATATTCATAGCTATTTTTTTTTTAAAACAGTCACACATTTTATAAATCTTATGAACAATCCCAAATTGATTACCCAAGTTGGTGGAACATTGTTTACATAAATAAACTTTAAAGATCTAATGAAAGTGGAGCAAGCCAAGAAGTCTGCACTTGAGTTTGCATCACTCGAGATCTAAATCAAAGAAAAAGATGGTACACATCCTCAGAGCTCACCGAAAAACTTCCAGTATTATGTCGAATACTGGCTATTCATCTGGTTTTTGGATGATCTTCACCAAATTCACACAATCAATCTGAAAAGAGTAAGAAACTGATTATCTGGATAATCTCCCCCATTCATTCATGATCATTTCTTCCATGATTAATTTAATAAAAAAACTCAAATTTTACCGAACAACACCGACTTTCTCTGGGGTTTGCAAAATGTGCAAATGAGTATACTCTACACCGAGTTTGACGCATTACTTTGAACTATGGAATATATGTTTTAAAAACCACGAAAACTCAATGATTTTCTTACACGGATTCGATTGAATTGTTGAAAATAACGTTGTTCCCACATGAGTGCTCTGTCTATACTTCTTGTATGGATGCCTTTGAGAATCTTAGGGAGTAGTTCATCTTTTTTTCTATTCATCGAATTTCACGTGATTGTAATTCTAAGGCTGATAATTTAGTTCGAGGTGATAGACTTTTGGATTATGATTTGTATTTTATACGTTCAATCCCTGTTGGATTTTATGAATCATAATTAATTTTTAAATATGGCCAAAAAATAATAAGTGGAATAAGTAATTCATCTAAGTATCAAGCTGCACATAACACCTATGTACATTATCAATTCCATATTATTTTCTGCCATAGTAGCGTATAAAATATTTGTTTGTATCTTTTACGGTTTAGTAATAGACGTTAAAAAATAATAATAATTCATCTAAGTATAGATATTAGTATTATTATTATGGGACATCTTTTGTCAGTTTGTGCCCTCCTAAGTGGTTGTCTGGTTGAGATTAGTGAGATAATTTTAAAAACTTTTTTCTTTTTCTAGTGTCTTCCATCTCCACCGCTTCTCTGAAAAAAGTTTACACCTTTTCTACTTTACACTCAGCAACCGACAACAATGGCGGATTGGGCTCCGGTTCTCGTCGGCGTTGTCCTCTTCGTGATTCTCTCGCCGGGACTTCTCTTCGCCTTACCTGGGAACAACCGCACCGTAGATTTCGGTCACCTCAAAACCAACGGAAAAGCCATCGCTGTTCACTCTCTCATCTTCTTCGCCATTTACTCCATTTTGATCGTCGCCGTTAATCTGCACATCTACACCGGCTAAATAGCTTCTCTCCTTTTTTTCTTCTTCTTGTTTAAACGAAATAAAGGTACCCTTTTGGAAACTGGGTCTAGAAAACTTTGTAAATTAGGGTTTTTACTTCCCTTAATCTTATAGATGTTGTAAAAGACATATCTTGACTTGTGTTGTATCATTTGCTTTGGTATTTTTTTAGTATCTTGGTAAAAAGAATCCAAATTTATACTCTGTGTATTTGCATAACTTTATTAGTAATAATAGCTAACAATGAAAGAAAGCGTAGAGAGATTTGTACATATTATTGCAGTAAAAATGACTCTATTACATCATACTAAGAGCAGAGATCAGAAATGGATGTGAATTTGTATAGCAATCACCAAGATTGTGAGTATACAAAAGTATATAACTGCGTGAACCAAAATCGCAATACCGCTCGTGGTCATGTTACCAAATTCAACCACTCTTGTCCTCGCGGGAAGCTGGAACAATAGTCCTGGTGATAGTAGGATGAACAGAGACGCTGCTACAATCACTGGTCCCCAATCCGCACTCATTTGATTTCTCTTACTCTTGGTTTTGAAAATGCTTCTTTTTGCAGATGAAGATGGAGAGTTATTATGTAGAGGTGTGTTTGATGAGTCTTTTTTTGGCTTTTCTTGCTGGCTAAGGAGATGCAACTAGAGGTTAACATACTAAAGCTTAGTGATGGATTACGATGAAAGGTATTGTATTCTTTATTGGTTTTGCCTTTTCTCAACTTTGCTTCTTTTATTTGTTCAATCAGTTCTTTGGTGTTGTTTGCTTTTTCTTAAAGAATTTGCTATTATAAAGTAGATTACTGTATAAGTGTGATATCAAGAAATGTGTGTGATTGATAGTTTTCTTAGTAGCTTGGGTATACCTTTTTGTTTCTTCTCTCTTGATCAGTAGCAGTGGACCCAATGAAAGTTTGGTTTTGAGCTCATATATGACGGTTATGAGCCAGTAAACACCTCTCACCAAATCGCGTGTTGGAGCTATTTTAATCGAGTACTATTTTTCATATTGGACCTTCTTATTCATTGCCTGATACTGATACTAGATTACATAACCCTTTGACTACACATTAATAGACACTGATGTTCTACATATAGTTATGCTTGATAGGAGAGAACTTTGCTTGAATCATCAGTGGAGGTTTGTTGCAGTGTGTGTCGATCTTCATAGTTCCAGGACCAGATCTGCCGAAGCAAAGCAAATGATATGAAAAATCAAGAGAGAGAGTGAAATGAAAACCAAATATTCTGTACAGCTTCTTGACTTACACTCTGTGTCAGTCTTGATCCAGTATTCTCCCGCCCTGTTTTCTCCCGAGATGGAACCTGAACCGAGAAAACCTCCGGTAAGACTTGGGACCTTATGATCATAGTGGTTGATGCAGCTTCCTCTTTCATCTATCGTGTTACCATCTCTTGCATGTGCGTAGAGAACAGGGTGAACTTTTGTTCGGAAGATTTGAACGTTCTGTACCCAAAACAGAAACAGAAAGCATTTTACTTTCAGAGTTCTTCAGACCAATCTCTTTGGCTACGATATAAGAATAAGTAAAGCTAAAAAGATTATACCTTTCTATCATCTTTCTTCTTGGGCATATAATTATCATTATCATTTCTAGTCTTTGAAGAATCACCAAGAAGCTTTTTAAATACCCTTTTCATCATATCTATTTTTCCATGTTTCTCCATGTTAGACGACTCTCCTTTTACTCTCTGTCTCCTTTGGATGAGCCTTGTACGTAAACCTTTTTTCTTCTTTACTTCGCAGCTTCTCTTTATAAACTCAGTCGATGATCGAAATAAATCATCACTTTGTAGAGGACGTATATGTGATTCTCCATCTCCTTGTGCATTCGCTCCCTCTACGCTCTTGTTGTCAGAATTCTTGGGATATTCTTCAAGAAACTTGTCTAGTTTCTCAGTAATGAGCTTTGCCATTTCTTTTTCTTCGATTACATATTCATCCGCAACTGAAGCTCCTAGTTTAGGTGTCTCAGGGTCTGCACCAAGTGTCCCAATGGCCAGAAATCCGCAGAAACCGTCTTCATCAAACATAGATTCTTCTTCCACCCTGGGTGGATTGGGGTAATGGGATGATCCGGAGAAGGAGAAAGAGTTTGTGCGGATGTCTTTGACTTCAGAGGAAATCTGAGCTCTTAGACAACAGAACATACCTGAAGAATGGGTAGGTAGTTTGTTGAGTATATTCCCATTAACCAAGACTAACATATATGTCTATAATAAAAGAAAAGTATCCTGTAACTAAACCTTGGAACTCCTTTGATGAGTCAGAGCCATTTTGCTTTGTAGATCGGATCCAACTTAGAAGCTGCAAATACAAAAAGAGATAGAGGAGAGAGTCGTTAACATGAATATGATAAGCTTAAGTACAATTAAATGTCACTCGAGAACATTTTGAGTAGACATAACATGTATACTACTCACATTCATGTTGTCTCTCTTCTTTATAAATTTTGTTCGTTGGGGCTCTTCGGTGCATGCATATATAGGTGTAGAAATTAAGTTGGTATGAGCTAGCTAGAGGGATCCGAGTCTTATGATTGTGGTTAAGAATAGTAAAAGAGTTTTGTTTGTATTGTCCGTCGTCTGTCGTAATGTGTTGAGAATCTATATATATGTCATGACCCGATATACAAACACCAATATTTCCTTTTAACATGTGTTACTCATAAAGCATTGATCATGATAAGCTTCGATCAGTCAATTTGTTGATCGGCAAGCAATAAGAAACACTAAATATATATATAGTTATAAGATGGGACGTTACAAACTTAAGGAAAAGTTGTTTTCGAAATAAAGTTAAACGATATTAGGCCATCCACGGTGTAAACACTCAAGGTAAGTGTCTTCCCAAAAAAACAAAAATCAAAAAAATAAGAAAAGGAAAAAGAAATATTAAAATATTTGAGATGTCTTCAAACATTAGACACTCAACTAAAAAGTGTCTTAATGTAGACTCTTAAAACACTTTGTCTAAGGTCTAAAGACACTCTAAATATTTTAATACTTCTTTTTTTCTTTTCTTTTCTTTTTGATTTTTGTTTTTTTGGAAGACACTCACCTTGGGGTCTCCATAGTGGATACTCTTAGGAAGTCTCTCGCTGAGAAAGAGATTAGAGGGACACTTCCCACTTTTTTCATTATCATTTTGCCTCTTTCGTTTTTGTTTGAACATGTTTGTGAACTTCTATGACAATACGACACGTGGGTAATCGTACAACGTGACAGGACACAATCTTTTCGAACTATATCATTCATGTCTGTGTGCGTTACTGTTTCTTCTTGCATGGTTTTTTTAGTTTCCCCCAAAAGGAAAGTGAATATAGCTTCAAAATGGACATGTTTGTTTAAACCTCAAATTAAAAGGCGTGCAAGCAACGGAAGTCTCTAGTACGTATCCCACTTGTGATTGGGTTTTTATTGTCCTGCCTCTGCCACGTCACCGATATTAGCTACAAATGATAAAAATGACCCATGAAGGTTTATTGTATAATTAGCTAAATCATGTATGGGTTGACACGTACGTGGTGGATTCACATTTTTTTTCTTCCTAGTAATATGAATGGTTACTACTTGTAACTTGTAAGATACTTACTCCTTATTTAAAAACGGTCGAGGCGGCCACAGAAGCATGGGCCTTGGTGACTGTAACCGCCACGATCCTAGCTAATTGTTTGGACAGATTTTAAACATTTTTACTTGGATGGCATTACAGAGTAATTAGACAGACTGAAATCTGTCATCACTAATTCACTATTAGAGATCGTTGTAGCAGGCAAGTTAGAACAAACCATTTCAATTTATGTGATCCATTTAAATTGACTTAGTATATGTTATTGGATATTTAATTTTTCATTTGGCCCATTTAGAAGTTACACGTGAGAACAAAGTTTTTTTTTTTTTTTTGGTCTGAAATTTTTACTAGGATAAAAAACTAAACTGTACAACCAAAAAACCTTACAACAAGATGCACACCAAGGCAAATGGATGGTTCAACAAAAGGGATACAATATAATTACAACAAAAAATGCGAGAGTTCAGTTCAAGGGACTAATACTCTCCTCCAAGAGCAGCTTATTCAGTCATCTTGGTGCACCCCGTGCTACATATGACTGAAATTTGTCATCACGTACAACATTATTAGAGATCATTGCATTGCAGCAGGCAAGTTAGAACAAACCATTTGAATTCCGATCTCCAATCAACAAAAAAATTCCAAATCATTGAGAACAAAGTTTTTTAAGTGAATCAAATCTACTTAATTAACCAAAACAATAAAAAAAATTGAATAATTTATTACACAAACCAAATTGTTGAATCTGGTGCAAAATTCTTCACTTTACTTGCGCTCTAAGGTATGTTCAAGA
>OVAF01000799.1:0-29314 GCA_900406245.1 Odontarrhena argentea
AACACATTTTTTGCGAAATATTATTCTCTTCCAAACAAAAAGTAATGTAATAAATCTTTATATATATACTAGAGAAAGTCCACGCGATGCGTGGATGATTTTATAAATTTGATATTTCTAATATAGATTCACAATATAATATAATGTGATATGCGATTGAATAGTGGATGATTTTATAAATCGATATCTCTAATATAGATTTATAATAAGATATAATGTGAAATGCGATTGAATATGTATTTTTATTTTTTTTATTATTCTTTCGACAACATTTTTGACAATTTTTTTCGGGAAATATAATAGTTGTTTGAAAATATTTAAGATGTTAATACTAAATTATTTTCTTAATTTTTGGATTTTATTGAATAGTTATTGCGCATTGTTTATAAGAAAGTAATAGTAATATTTTGAGTAAAAACATTTTGAGTTATAGAAATTATATAAATAATAAATTTCTAGAGATCAGTCTATACAAAAAATCTAAAAGGTCATATTAATATTATGTAGAAGTAAAAAAAGCAAAAAAAAATCCGGATTGATGAAAATCTTATTTATTTGCGATATGTGGCAAAACGTTGCCTATCATGATATATATATATACATAAATCTTATATATCTTTTGAGCACCAATTTTTTAAGTTTTAAATTGAATTTTTGTAATTTTCATAATCTATAATATTATTGCCATATAATATCGTTAAATTTTTTTAAAATTTTTTTCAAGTGATTTATTATAAATAAATGGTTTGTGTTTGCTTTCTATTTATATCATTATAATTATAGATAAAATATTGTAATTTTTTATTTTTGTTCATTTTATGCTAAAATCTAATGTACCATCATAATATTTTGATCAATGGCAAATTTATATTTTTAAAAAAAAATTTAAAGCAATGGTGCGTTGCAGTGCATATGAAAAAAGTTATGTTAAAAATTTTAATGAAATATGTAACATATTGTTAAGAAGCTGTATATTTTTCATTCGATATTCTCTTAGAGAGTAAAAACATAAATTAAATAAACAGAGGGACTACTAAATAAAATTTGCAAATGTAAGTGACACATGTCAGCTTTTCAGAGCTAGTTGAGAATGAAACCTTACTATATTATAAAGATATATATGTTGTTTGTCTCATACACCTTAGTATCAAATTCATGGAGATTATGATCAGAATGGGACCGATTGGTATAATAAGACGATATTCCAAACCGAATGGGATGAAACGGGACACAATGTAATCTCACACATTATTGTCTCATATGACAAAAAGAGAGTAAGATCCATCCGGTTTGGATTTGTGGAGAACGGTGCACTAGTCATGTTGAAAACATACGGCTCTTTGCATAATTGCTGTCGGGGAAACATCCGAATTGTAATTCTCACTCACTATTTCATAAAACTCGCTTGTTTACATTACATGTGTGATCTTACAAAATCTGCAGGTGAGGCTGAACTTGTACTAATTGAGTTGATGTCTTTCTCTTGCAATTGGAATGATTTATGTACTAGTAAAACATATCACTAGCTTCGATTCAAAAACTTTCTCTGAGCACTAACTTTATTGGGCCTATAGGCCCATTAATAAACCCTAACTTTCCGTATGAAATTAGGTTTTTGATTTCGACTCCGCAGCTGTCTAGAAGATGTCAACTTTACAATTACCATCTTCTTCTAGGTTGGTAATTCTCTCACTGTTCCTTTTTTTAATAGAAATTGTTGTTTTTCTTCTCATCATCTCAAAAGGTGTATGGAAGTAACAATGTAATATATAACCAGTCTTTTGGCAGTGTTCTTGATAAGTCGTCTGAATAAATTTTTGTGACACTCAGATATTTACTCTCAGATTTATAATTTATTTGCTCTGCCATGGAACCAACATTCAGACCATTGCCTATAGGGTTCAAGTTTCGTCCTTCTGATTTTGATATTTCAAATTATTTTCTGAAGAAGAAAGCTTTAGGACAGACAATGAGAACTCGTACGGTCCCAGAAGAATGTCCTCATGTCTTCTCTAGACATCCTCGTGATTTGCCGGGTACATCTTCTCCAACTTATAACCCAAACTGAAAATCATGTCGTTATTTGAATGTATCTTTTATTAGTTGACTACCTCTGTTTCTGTTTTTGTTTCAGGTGATCCAAAGGAGCATCATCAGTACTTCTACTACAGAAAACTTCAAGACCAAGATACTACTAATATATGGACACCAATGGGAGAAGAAACTAATGTGTTAGATCCAAGTAACAACGACGAAATAGTCGGTATCAAACGTCAATTTACCCTGGTAGAGGAAGAAGAAGAAGATAATGATATTTATATGTCGGATGAAGAACCACCTCCAAAATACAATTGGTACTTGGATGAAATAAGACTCCCATCGACAGTTGCAGAAACAGATTGGGTATTTTGTCACATCTTTCGCGAGGAGAAGGTACCTGAGTCTATGATGGAATCTGATTTGGATGATTAAAAAGATGTTACCGATAAGTTTAAAGATCACTTAAAGGATTTTATGGAATATTGATTACTTATTATTTTACTATCAGTCTACGATTAATAAAGCTTTCTTCATTCTTGCTACGAGACTAGGCAGCGTCTTCACAGCATCATCAACGGTAAAGTTCACGCATTGCTCCAAATCATTCACAGCTTCGTTTCTCGACTTTTGAAGCTTAGCTGCCTCAAATTTATCTTGACAAACCACAAGAGATCTATTCAACCTCTCCTACATTTATCATTAAAAAGACAAAACAACAAACTTGAATCAATAACTAATCTCTACTACTCAAACTAATGTATTGTTCTCAAGTCTAATCCACACCAAAGTTACATACTGCAATCACTAATCTCCCCAAAAATTCATCATTAAAACCTAAAACACAAACTTAATAATCAAACTAAGCTACTGTTAATATGTCTTATCAAAACCAAAGTTTCATACTTCAAATTACTAGTCTTCCAACATTCATGTACAAACTTCAATTTAACACTTCATAATCTCTAATTAAACATTACATCATTAAAGAAAAAAAGCTGAGAAATAGACTTACTTGAAACACAGACATCTCATTATCGAATTGGTTCTGCGCTTTTGTAATCGGAACACTACAACTCTCAGCACATCGGCTAATCTCATTGTGTGTTCTTGTCCTATCAAAGCACTCATAAGCACACTTGAAATACTCCTTCTGCACCAAAACCCAAAACCACAAAACATACACTTTACCACAGTCTCAGATAAACCAAACAAACTACACATAAAGATCCTAACTAACTTTACAAAATAAGTAGCTACAGGGGACAAAACAGAGTCTTAGGTCCGAAAAAATTCAACAAGAACAAATCAAGATTTCAAACGAACCTGAAGGGTGAAATTGATATGGTCTTGGATTGGAGTAAGAAGAGATTGTGATACAGAACTAACTTCGTTCACTTTCTTTCTGATTCTTTCTCTAACTTTCTTCTCTTCCTCTGTTTGATCCATAGTTATTGGGTTTTTTTTTGTTTATGGCCAAAGAGAATGATTTATAAGAAAAATTTGGAGGATTTAAGGGGAAAAAAGTTGAACGCGTGAAGATTACTCCTTCCCCAAGTTCATAGCTTCTTCAACCGCCTCCAATGGCGGAATCTCTGAGCGCCATTGGGCCTGTAGGCCCATATGGCTTCTATGAAATTAGGGTCTTGTGTTTTATCTCAACAACCGTCTGATTCTTCTATTTAAAAACTAAAGATGTCGGCTTTACAATTACCATAGTCTTCTGGGTTTTTAATTTATGGTTTCATTAGAGTTTTGATTTGCTATTTATGTTTTCTTGAGAAACTTTTATTTATGCGTTTATGAAAGAAATTTGAATTTAGAAAAAAAAAAAAAGCCAATTAGCAGAGCAAGGGCGTCGAATTTATAAGTGGCGTGAATCGCCTTGAAGGTTGGCGATAATAATACTGCGATTCTCCGTGCCTATCAAACTTTGTTTTGGTGTTGATAATGGCCTCGAACAAGTCACTAGACTCACTACATTCGTTTCTTTATCAAAATCCATCATCTTTCTCGAGTTTGAGTTATGTCTGAAAAATTATGTTGAGTTACTTACGTCTGAAAAATTATGTAGAGTTATGAGTTTGTCTATAACTCCTTGTTTCAATTGAAACAATTTCAACAAATACCAAAGACAATGACATCTAAAATCTCTGGGAAGCTAGTTTTGAAGCAAGATTCTTATTAATGGATGATTCAGTTTTCTCTGAAATGGACTGTTAAGAAGTTGAGATTTTCGATGTAAAAGGAGAAAGGTATTTGTCTTGACCATATAATTTACTGTGAACTGACATGGAAGGTACAACAATGATCAACCATCAAAATTGGTAAAAGCCACATGAGTTTTATCGTGTAGTAACAGAAGAAAGCTAACCTGAACTGAAACAAAACTCAACAGAGAAAACTGAGTACAGACCAGACTTCAACTGTTTTAACTGCTACAAGTGTTCTAAAAGGTACCAAAGACCATACATAAGTTTGTAAACTAGACCAACGAAACATTATCAGAAACCATAGTAATCTACACCAATTTCAAGAGCAGAACAGATAAAATGAGGAACTGAGTGAAGGGGATTGTTCGGTTTTTATGGTATGTGTCCTTTTTAGAGCTGCACTTCTCTGTCATGTATCCAACTGAATGGAATCTTGGGTCCTTTCTTGGCTCTTGATTGTGCTCTCTCATCCAATCTCCTGATTCTTGGAGACAACCCGCATAGATAGTCTTGTGCTTTGTTTCCTTCACCTGAAAGTCCGGTTAAGCTCTCGATTTTCCACCTAGCAACCAAAAACTCAAGAATGTCTGCGTAGTCTTTGGCAGTGTAAACACCGAGCCTCTGAGCCACGGAAGAAAAGTTCTCAAAGAGGTTGTCATCACGCCCATCGTACATCAAGTGAGCCGGCATTGAGATTTTCTTTTTCATCATGTCTGCAAAAGCCACTACAGCACCATCTGGATCAATCTCAAGGAGCTTCTCAACTATCTTGGTGTAAGCAGTTTCATGACGCTTTTCGTCTGCAGCTATTGTTCCACAGATTTGCGCCAGTTTCAAGTCCCCATGCTCCTTAGCTTGGCGGGCTGTGTTCCCATGAGAGACAAAAGTAGCTCTTTCTTGGAACGAGGTGTAGATGAACCCAAGGTAAGGATTGTTCTCAGTCCGGGGATCCTGCCAAAGAGAAGTGAAAGATATCAGAGGGTACGAAACATTCATACTAAATAAAATGTGAGCCTGAAACTGTCTTACCATTCCGGATCCAATCAAGTACTGAATTGTCTTTTCAATCTGCCTCATGTCAACACGGCCAGACAAGTAAAGGTATTTGTTCAGAAGATCGCCATGTCGGTTCTCTTCAGCAGTCCACGCTCTTGTCCAAATAGCCCATGAAGTGGGACTAGCACCAGTCTCATCCCTAACTCCATCCAGAGTGTTCAACATAGTTTGGTACGTCGGAAGCGCTTCTTCTGTGATCATGTCTCCCACCAAGACAACAAAGTAATCATCAGGGAGCTCTCTTGCCCTCTCTCTTAACTCTCTTACCTGTTCCTCAAACCCATCTGATGCAGCATCAGGCAAGAAATCCTGTGGTTGCCAAGACTTCTCAACATCCTTGAGGTGAATCAAAAGGTTCTCCTCTGCCCAGTCTTCCATCGATTTGAAGATCTCGATCTTTTGAGGTGGCATGGAGTGCAAGACTTGAACATGCACTTCCCTAGGTGGCGTAAATGGCTTCTTCAAACTCTCAACCTCCCTACATATCAACCAACAAAGGTATCATCAGCATTTATGTATTGCTCCATTGATACTACTAGTAAAGGTCTCATTTCTGATGTACAGAAGAAACAAAATCACACTTCAGTGAATTTACATAAACATAAGCATTCAAGTCTACGTCTCTATATAGATTTATCAACGCATTGAAGAGAAAATTTTTGTGACATGTAAGAAAACATGTGATATATGCATCCATGAATCGATTTTGCAGATTAATGTTTCAAGTGGCAATGTGTGAAAACTTGCAGAGAGTGAAAGAACCATCAAGTAAAGACAAGATAAAGAGCCAAATGTCATTAAAACAGAAACAGAGAGAAAAAATTACAGAAAAGCATGTAAAATCTGGACGCAAACTATAAAGAGAGGCCACGAAGTAAGCATGCAGAAACGTAAGACATCAAGCGTGAAACCTAATCTCTTTAAAGAAGTAAACAGACGTAATCACCTCTCAATGCAAAGACAAAACCCATCAAATGAGTAAGCAACAAGTGGACATGCATTTCACCATTAAAAATAACCAAAAAAACTCTGAAAAAAACACAAACACAACAAAATTTGCCACATGAAAGAATAACCAGAGATGAAGCTAGTTGCAGTCATCAACTTCAAACATCTCTTAACCAATCTAATGACCATTACACAACAAACAGCAATTAGTGTTAATCTTCTTAACGAATCACCAATCTAATGGTAAAGGCAACGGTAGAGAAACGTGAATGAATCTGATGGTGTCATTTTGAATCAACTCAGAACCAAATCATATACAATAAGCATTAATGAATCACCTGAGACAGACCAATATTTAATCTCTTAAACCCAGATTAAAAATCAAATCTTTTTAGAAATCAGAATCAAGATTAAGCAAAATTGTAATGCAAAGAATCACAATCCCAAATCGATAAAAATCAAGATCCAAAATCAACAAACAAAGCAAAACACAGTGAAAACAATGGAATCAAATCACTAATACTCAAAAGGAAACTAGATTGACGGAGAAAGAGACTGACTTTGCACTGGAGCGAAGAGCAGGAGAAGAAGAAGAAGCGAGGCAAAGAAACTTCGGAGATCTGAAAGAAGAGACCGGCGGAATAGCCGAGGAAGGGAATTTGTAAGGCTGAGATACCAAAGGGTTAAGCTTCAAAGCCATTTTTCCTTTTTGTGTTTCTCCGATTTGGGGTTTCGTCTTTATCAATCTCAAAGCTAAATGCTCTCTTTATCAAATCTCTCTCTGATTGTTATATGGCGAGGTTAAGTTTCGTCCACAGAAAGAGAAATGGCTTATGAAAAACAGCGGACGAAGGAAAAGAGAGCCAGTGAGAAAATAACAGAGAGGGTCACCAAATTATAATATAATTATTTAATTAGAAAATGATATATGACGTCATAATTGTATGCCAAAATTTATAAACTTTTGTTTTCCTGTTTTAAAAATTTAGGTATCATTTCGAAAATGCCCTCGAGATTCTATAGTATCGTTAACATTATTTTTTTGTGTAGATATTTTTTTGGATGTCGGTATAAATTTGTTGGTGTATCAGATTTATTATGAGTCAACAATCAATAATGTATCACAAGGTTTGAAAATTGTCCCACCTATATTGAGTTATTTATGGACTTATAGTGTAATAATTAAACATCACAAATATATAGTGGAGAATGTGGAGATGGAGTGACTGATAAAATTGAGTTTTCTTTGTATATATACTAATAAAAAAAAACTTATTTTACATTATAATATGTTTTAGCTAAAAGAAGAGAGAACTGAAACTTTAAAGTTTTTAATTATCAACCAAAGGAAAAAACTAATCACCAATATTAATAGCTTTATATTTTACATGAAAATAAATAAAATGACAAAAAAGCATCTTATAAATAAAAACGTGGTCATAAAGATGATCTTGTCCTTAGTCATGATGATTTGTGAGGTAGGATTAGGTGTTAAAAGTGATAAAATTACTTGACCATAATTTGCCATTAGATCTAACATAATTTGATGAGGAAGGGTAAAAAGGTCAAAAACTCAAAATATATAAAAGTTGTTTTCGAATTTATTTTATTTTATTTTTTTGTAATATTCAATGTATCTTGGGCGTGAGAAACCACGTAAAAGCCAAGAAAACAAAGTTTTCCAAAATATTGACAAAAGGAGACAAGTGGAATTGGGTCTCCACGTGGATGTCCCACTTGGCATTTATCAAAACTACATTGACTGTACTTTGACTTCTACAATTTAGCATCTATGTGCTTCGCTAGTTTTAGCACAACGTTTTAATATCAAAACTGCGACAACAAACCATTTATAAACTTTAATTTTTGGGAAAAATTAAGTTAATATCTTGTTTTATGTGTAAACATCGTGATTGGTGTGTCCTTCAATATGCATATTTACGATACCACATGTAATGTACATTTGTTTGTGTCTCCAAAAACTTTGCCACATTTTGTTTTTCTATATGAAATCACTAATTTCAATTCATTTTTTCTTTTTATTTCATGTTTGGGAAATATGTTAGGCCCAAAACGAAATTAAAGCATAATGAGAAAGAAACACAACTGTTTAGCCGTAATAAGCTAAGTTTGGTCCTCACTTTCTTGGTCCTGACTCCTAATCACATCTTCTTCTGTTTTTTTTTTTGTCAAATCCCATCATTTTGCTTTGGTTTCATATTTTATAGCATACATTGGAAAAAAAGTCAATCTTGAATGGTTTTGTAACCGAAAAAAAATGACTTTGGATGTTTTTTTAGTTGAAAAAATGATAAATAAAAATACAAAATGAAACGATGAATGCTATAAAATTATTTCTCTTTGATATTTTGAAACTGCGATCATTAGTTTTTAATAGAATAACCAACTTATCTTTCATTAAAAATATCAATGTATGCTTCAATTGTAGAGTCACAGTTCTATTTCTACCATAGTCGGGCGATGTTGTCAATGATACACTAATACCATCATATGATGCTCTACTAAAATCAAATTATGTTGAAGTTTTCACGGAAAACATTTCTCAAATTTTTTACGTCATCATTATCATTGGTGATCAAGACAAATGTCACCAGATTATCGCGGTTCTCCTCAATACAATCTTGGATCAGCTTCTTAATCCCATTTTCAGCCGTTTGTGATATTCTGGTATTTAAAAATACCGAACCCTTTGAGTTTCTCCAAGGTCGTTCCTTTGAAGATGATCCCACCGGCACAAATGACTTTAATGGTGACCTCCCCATTGTACTCATGTCCTTGGAAAAGACTTTCATTTTAGCACCAAAAACTCTGCATCTGCGAAGTACGGACTATGACATTTTTCACGTCCCAGCCAACCAGCACCAGACGACGAGATTTTTCAGCCGGTGTCATGAGACCTTCCCTCAAAACCATTCACCCCCGAAAATGACCCCTGGAAAAAGGTGATGTCTACCACATTGAGCCTAGCTTTTCGCATTTTCTTTGAAACATTCCTCCTTGTCTATCGTTTTGTTGTCGGTCCATTCGAAAATGAGATATGTGCATAGTTCATATGAAAACTGCAAAAAAAATATAGTTTGATAAGATAAACAAGGCAATAAACTAAAAAAATATTGAATAATAATAATAATAATAATAATAATAATAATAATAATAATATATGTCAAGATTCAAAATATTTTATATATCATACATATATGAATGTGGATTATATTTTGAAATATAATTGGGTACTTATATAGTATATTGAATATAGATATATGATCTCATATATAAAATAATATCAAATGCTATTAAGTTTTTTGAAATATTTAATATATGTTTATGAAAAAAATTGTGAGTTTCTTTCAATATAATAATCAACACTAAATAACAAAATTAGGATCATATTATTGAAATAAATCAAGAAAATTATTATAAAAAAAAAGAATTTGTAAACAATGAAAGAATTTTTTTTTTTTTTTTTATGTCTATCTATTATATTAACTGTGTCGTGCAATGGATATATTGTGATATATGGGATTGTAGAAGGTTTTGGCCATAAGACTAAGCAATAAAGTAGTTTGTCAAATCTATCTTCAATGAGTTTTATAATTGAAGAAAAATGGAATAGAAAATAAAGTAAATAAGAAATGGAGTAAATGTTAGTATTTAACTTACTTATCTTTTTATATATATACACCAGATCACTTTTAATATTTAGTTATGAATGTGATCTATTGATAATTAAACATGACTAAAAGTTCAATTTTTGCCTATTTATAACAGGAGTTTTGGAACTCTAAAATCACACCAAAAATATCGATATAAAAACGTTTACAAAGTATAACTGAAATCATATAAACACAATATGGATTCCCGAAGATCTTCATATGTTTTTACCGCGGTTTTTTTTCTCGCAATGTTTTTCATCACAGGTTAGCTAATTGTAAAAAAAAAATAAGATTAACACTTATAAATATTTTTTTGAAATAAATCTTGGCACATCTAAGATATGAAATTAGTATATATACATTAGCAGCACAATGACGTTGACAATATATGCTTGGTTTTTAACATAATTTCCAGTATCAAGCGATGGCATTTGTCCGGGGGTATGTACACCCGGAGTTGTTCCAAGCTGTCCTGAACTTTGTGCTAAGTATGGGTTTCCAGCAAGCTATTGTGATGGAAATACATGTTGCTGCAAACTCCAAGTCGCTAAAGGATCAAATATCCCTCTTACTTAATTTGTTTTTGTTAAGTCAATTTGAAATTTATGAATAAAGAGTATCCTTTTAAATAAACTAGAGTAAAATAATTAATCCTCTAAAAAAAGAACGAAAGTTAACTCGATTAGAGTAGGACAATAGTTCTTTCAATATATACAATAGTAATCATCTTAATTCTTTTTTCCTACAAAAAAAAATCATCTTAATTCTTTTTGAAGTTATAATTTTCAGAATATGTAGTTTTCAAATCACTTGCTAAATGAGTAATCAGATGTGTTAATACCAAGGGTAAAAAATCGTGAGGCGGTAATGGACCTAGTGATTAATAAAAAAAAATTAGAATTTAAATGGAGATAATCGAGGATTAGTTTTAGAATATTTATTGATATTTTTTAATTTAAGAAATGAAAATTTTATATATCTGATGATAAGTAAGTTTTCTTATGAAAGTTACAACTTACATGAAATTTTAAAACTATTAAACATGTACACAGGTTCTTTTAAAGTATTGTACACCATATATATGATCATATATGCCAAGACTCCAAAATTAATATTTTCTAATCATACACATATGAATGTGAATTATATTTTGAAATATAATTATTGGGTACTTATATAGTATATTAAATAAAGATATATGATCACATAAATAAAATAATATCATATGCTATCAATTTTTAAAAAATATTTAATGTATGTTTATTAAAAAAAATTGTGAGTTTCTTTCATTATAATTAACACTTAATAACAAAATTAGGATCGTATAACTGAAATGAATCAAGAAAAGTACTGATTTATAAATTAAAAAAAAAATTGAAAACAATAGAAGAAAATATTTTTTTTGTATGTCTATCTATTTTCTATATTAATTGTGTCTTGCAATGGATCTATTGTGATATATATAGAATTGTAGAAGTTGTTTGGCCATAAGAATAAGCAATAAAGTAGTTTGTCAAATCTACCTTTAATGAATTTTAAAATTTAAGTAAAATGTAACAGAAAAGAAAGTAATTGACAAATGGACAAAATGTTACTTACTTATCTTTAAGTAAACACCAGATTACTTTTAATAGGTATGAATGTGATCTTTGACTGAAATTTCAGAATCGTAGGTCATGTGTAAAAAATAAATACACCGCCGATTTAGTTAAGAACATTAACTGAAAAACGACACATCGATACAATCACGATTCACGAACATATAAACGTTCTTTTTTTTTTTTTTTTTTTTTTTTTAAAAAAAAAAAAATTTAAAAAAAAAAAATTTTANCGAACATTTGATATCCCAAAATTCTCATCAATTCTTACAAATACTTTTTACCGTCCCACGGAAGTAAGCGCTTCCGTGATGGTCAAGTTACCTGCGGTCTCGGTCGTGGCCGAATCAAGCATTAGGTTGTAATTTTCGTACCATCTTCCCAACTTCTCGGTTCTAACAATGTTGAGCAGATTATCCGGAAGCTCGGAAACTCCATCCAAGATCTTAACCACCGTAGCCATATCGGGTCTAACCTCTTCAGCTTGGTGAGAGCACAACACTCCTAGCTTCAAAACAAGCTCAAGCTGTGCTTTATCATGATCTTGTTGTCGGATTTTCTCACTAACCGCGTCTACAATATCACCATTTTCCCAACGGTTAATCGCCCAGTCCGCAAGAACTATTGCTTCGGGTTCTGCTTGCGGCTCAAACAGTTTCCTACCGCAAGAAACTTCGAGCATAAACACACCAAAGGCGTAAACATCTGTTCCCGTGGTTGGTCTTCCGGTTCTCATGAGTTCTGGTGCCATATACCCGAATGTTCCGGCTATTCTTGAGGTTTGAGCTTCATTTCCTTGATCATGTAGCTTAGCCAATCCGAAATCTCCTAGACTTGCATTCATCTTGTCGTCGATTAGGACATTTGCAGACTTGATGTCTCTATGAATCACGACCTGTAGCCACTCGTGATGGAGATAGGCGAGCGCAGAGGCTACATCCTTGATGATCTTGAAACGTTGAGTCCACGATAGTTGGTCTTGATCTGATCCGCCATGAAGGTACCTGTCAAGACTTCCATTGGGCATAAAGTCATAAACTAAGTAGAGCTCTTCTTTGCACCTACAATAACCAAGAAGCCTGACTAGATTCGGGTGTCTAAGCCGACCAATAGTCGCTATCTCGGCCAAGAATTCACGCATTCCTTGACTTGAATTATGAGCAACGCGTTTAACAGCAATCTTGGCCTCGGAACCTGGAAGTGTGCCTTTAAAGACCTGACCAAAACCGCCTTTGCCTAGAAGTTCTTTGAAACCATTTGTGGCTTTAGAGAGTTCTTTGTAACTAAATCTATGAGGTCCACATTCGATCTCCCACTCCTCTAGAACCTCCATAACCTTTTTGTGTCTCTTATAGAAGAAGAGACTTAGAGCTGATGCTATCAGCGCAATAAAGATAGCCAATGCCAATCCCGTCACCACAAGAATGAGATTTAGTAAAGATTTTGGCTTAGGATATGGAGGAAACTTCGGTATCTCGAAATCCAGGTCTGGAACAATCAGTAAAGTATATCTATACCACATCCACATGTAATGCAATGCTCCAACCGACCCCGTGGAGGCAGTGAAGCCGACATACATTGTCTTGGAAAGATAAGGTGACAGATCTTGTTTCAATGAAAGTAGCGGCTGCTTCGGGTAATAAGCCTGCTCTGGTGATGATAAGGTGACATCAAGCCGTTTCTGCCCCTGGTCATACAAAATCGTGACTCGAAGTAATTCCCCACTGATCAAAGAAAGGTTTCTAAATTGACCGTCTTGATCATAATAACCAGCAGGAGCAGATACAATAGAAGTCATACCATTAATATTGATACCAACATGGTTATCATTAATGTCGCCGAATTCATCATCTTTATTTGTATCGAGCTCTACAGCAATGATACGATTCGAGCTGTTCCCGTTGTTTGATTTGTTGAAGATTCCTAGGTACTGATCAGCGGATGCACTGGGAATGCCTCTCGTGGGAGAGATCACGAATGCCATACCGTGAGAGCCTTTGTTCCGATGCTCAGGGGTGATAGCAAAGAAGAAGGTGAATGAGAAAGAATTCATTATACCGATAATAGGATTCTTGAAACGGGATGGCTTATCGTCGAAAGCTTGACCAAATACATGTTTCTTGGTACTCGTCAACGACTTGAAACCTTTATATGATTCCACAGATCCCTCCCAAATCAGCTTGCCATGGGAGTTTTTCATACAACAGAACAGAGCAATGATCAAGAAAACAATACGGGAGACAATTTGACGAGACATGATCATTGATGGGTTTAGAAAGTAAGACCTTATTTGTTGTCATTTATATGAATGTCAACTAAGCCACAAACAAATACAAGAAGAACTAGTCCAGACATAATCATAGAGTTTGCTACAAGTATACAAGTTGCATAGTATTTCAGAAAGTAAACTAATGACTTATTCAAGACATGGAAAGACTTATAACAGAGAGCTACATGTTGCAGGGTCAATGTCTTAAATCAATTAAATCAAGCAGTTCTTTTTTTTTTTTTTTTTTTTTCCCCANGTGTCCATATCCTCCATGGATCATGGCAAAACTTAAGAGCTGGTCAAATATAAGTAAACTTAACTAAGGCTTTGGCTGGAAGATAGTATTGTACACATGAATACACCAAACCAGAGAGTAATGATTATATACATTTTTTGCAAATTGTGCTAAATCCCAACATAGTCACTAACTACATTTTTCAGTCTGCTATTGAACTGGGTTTGTCATCAATCAACATTTGGGCCTGTAGCGTTGACTATCGAGAGGCCCAAATAAAAATCATCTTTCCGTCGTCTTCTTCCCGGGAGGCTCTGTAAATCGGAACTTTGTTCCCGGCGATTCCATCAAATTATGCCCTCCGGTTGCAGCATCAGAGCTCTCTGGATACTCAACAACAACGACGCTACTGTCTTCTCCAGGTTCCATTAACATCAACGACGCCATTTTCTAAACAACATCTCGATCCTTTAATCAACTCGTAACATTTCAGGAAATTCCCGGTCGTCGAGAAGCAATGGTACTCCTCCTTCAAATCCAGTGGCTTAGATCTTCCTAAACTTCCTTCCGATCAACAACTCTCCAATGCCTTCGCTCGACGAAAGCGACGGTACACTGAAACACTTTCTCCTGCTTCCTACTTTATAACTGCGTCGGTCTTTTGTCTCCGGCGTTTTTGTAAATTTAGGCACATAAGACAATGGAAAGAGATTGTATGATCATTGGAAGTGTTTTTGTTAATCCAATTAGGGAATTATAATTTGAAGTGTTTTTGTTGATTGAATTAGGGAAGGTTCTATTCGGGGATACGGAATTCGTGTAGCTCAATCGGCCAAAGGATTAGATTCTTGGGTTGATGATCCGATCACTCGTCATATTATCAGTCTTTGTTTAACTGAACAAGAAGAAGATGATGGTGATGAGAGGAATATTCTTTGGCCTATTGTTCTGTATACCAAACCTCTCTATTCAGTTCTTGTGTTGCCTTTGGTTGAGCTGAAGGAGATGAAGGACTATGTCAAGTTATGTAGAAGATCTGATTGTGGACCAACTGTTGGCGAAGATTTGAGTTACTCATCTCTCTTGCTTAACATGTCATCAGTCACAGGGTATATATAGATTTGCTTTTGATCTTTTACTGCATTGCGTAATAGGGGTGTTTAACGACATTGTTGTTGCATTCAGGGCTTTCATGGTGGCTCGTGCTTTTGGTGATATTGTTTCTAGTGATTCAACGGAACCTGAGGTTGTTGTAAGTGCTTCACCATCTGTTGGGGGATTGTTTGATTCACTAACTGGGAGTATTGGTATTTCGTCAAGGGCGAAACCTGTAGCTGCACCAATCACATCTTCCTCCCCGTCTGGAGCCTCAACAACCGGAGGTTCATCATTAGATACTCCCAAAGTAGGGTCAAGGTTACTGGATAGAGATTTACTTAGAAATTTTATCGCTACTGCTATGCCATTTGGTTAGTATTTTCACCTCTGTCTTCTGCTAGACCATCTGTCTCCTGGTTGGTGTGTTGTGAAACACTGGCATCACTTTTGCAGGTACCCCGTTAGACCTTAGCTTGTCTAATATATTTGCTATTAAGGCAAATGGCTTTTCCTCTGCTGAACCTCCTCACCAAGAACTTAAGCAACCAGCATGGAAGCCGTATTTGTACAAAGGAAAGCAAAGGCTATTGTTCACAATTCATGAGACTGTTAACGCTGCACTGTACGACCGCGATGAGATTCCTGATAGTGTATCTGTTGCGGGACAGATAAATTGTCGAGCAGAGCTCGAAGGATTGCCTGATGTGTCATTTCCTTTAGTAGGGCTGAGTACTGCCCACATCGAGTCTATATCTTTCCATCCATGCGCCCAAGTTCCAGCACATGGGATTGACAAGCAGAACATTGTTTTCCAACCTCCTTTGGGTAACTTTGTTCTCATGCGATACCAGGCAGGTTGTGGGCTTGGACCACCAGTGAAAGGTTTCTATCAGCTATCAATGGTCTCAGAAGACGAAGGTGCATTCCTCTTCAAGGTGCGCCTCATGGAAGGTTACAAGGCTCCTCTGTCAATGGAATTTTGCACTATTACAATGCCCTTTCCACGGAGACGGATTGTGGCATTTGATGGGACTCCGTCAGCTGGGACTGTGTTGACCACGGAACACTCTGTTGAGTGGAGGGTATTGGGCAGCGGACGTAATCTTTCTGGAAAATTCCTCGAGGCAACTTTCCCTGGGACAATCAAATTTAGCCCGTTGCAGAGCAGAAGAAGAGGGGACGAGGATGATGAAGATAGTGAGGGTGAGAGCACTGAGGGTAAAGAGAATGTGGTGAACGTGGAGGAGTACTTGGTGCAGAAAATGAACAAGGATCTCCCTGCAGTTGAGTTGGAGGAACCGTTTTGCTGGCAAGCCTATGACTATGCTAAGGTATGTATGTATAATGTATGTACTTATTCTGAAAACTTTTGTGGCTGGTCATTTTTCAAATATATCTTTTGGTTTTCAGGTTTCGTTCAAGATTGTCGGGGCATCTGTATCTCGAATGTCAATCGACACAAAATCTGTAAGCTTTTAAGAGTTAGCTATTATAGCTTTTAAGAGTTGACCAAAAAAAAAAAAAAAAAAAGCTTTTATAGGATTAGTTTATAGTGTTATCCCAGATTTTACTACTTAACAAGGATTTGTTCTGATGTCTCCTCCCTTTGTTTTGCTAGGTGAATATCTACCCAACCACAAGGTCGCCTGTCGAGTTTTCTGCACAGGTAAGGCACACCAATATATAGTATATTGCATGAGTCATAATCATAAAGATATATAGGCCCCTAGGAGTGAGAACCAAGGAAAGCTTGGACCCAGATTTTATGAATGGTGAAGGCTATGCGTTAACTAGATAAGAATGTGTGATAACAGGTGACTTCCGGAGATTATATATTGTGGAACACATTGGGGAAGGCTCCAGCAGCAGCTGTTGTATAACTCCCCAAAGTCTCGACCTCACTAAGGGAGTGATCTGTTCGTATGTCTTTGAAATCATCGAAGATTTATGGTCCCATTTTTTTGCGGCAGAAGTGAGTGTATATTACTGTTGTTTCTTCACAAAATGAAGATGAGTGTTTTTTCTGACCATTAAGGTGGTTATGGTAATGAAGTTGTCGTCACTGTTATAATTTGTGTACAAAGATCTTATACTATGTGAAAATACATAAATATTATGTAATGTACAGCTCAAAAGGAGATCAATCTCCAAGGTTTGCAATTAGATAACACACAACACAATTACTATAATGAACAACAGAAAGTATATCACAACGGACCTCAGGCAATTTCAGCGTCCGTGAGAAGTGAAAGGTTCGGTTAGTGTCAAGGTAACAACGGAATCTTTTGAAGGAACAACATTAGATGTCTCAGACCACATTCTGACCCTCTCAGACTTAACAATCTCCAACAGGTTATCCGGAAGCTGTGAATCACTGTTTAAGATACGGACAACTTCAGACATGTCCGGTCTAATTCCTGCAACCTGGTGTGCACATAACACTCCCAGTTTCAGAACAAGCTCGATCTCTGCTCTATTGTGTTCTTGGCGGAATCTTTCACTGATTGCCTCGAGAATATCTCCATTTTCCCAGCGATCTAAAGTCCATTCCACAAGTACGACCTCACTGGCGGCTGCTCGTGGCTCTATCAGCCTTCTACCGCAAGAGACTTCCAACATAAACAGCCCAAACGCATAAACGTCTGTCCCTGTTGTTGCTCTTCCGCTTCTTATGAGCTCGGGTGCAATGTATCCAAAAGTTCCAGCTACTCTAGATGTCTGGGGATCAAAACCCTGATCGTACAACTTAGCTAGTCCGAAATCCCCGAGCCTTGCATTCATCTGGTTGTCAACAAGAACATTTGCCGGTTTGATGTCTCGATGAATTACAACTTGTACCCACTCGTGATGCAGATAGCAAAGTGCAGAGGCTACATCCTTGATGATCTTGAAACGTTGATCCCAAGTGAGCTGCTTTTGATTCGCTCTACGGTACAGGTACTTGTCAAGGCTTCCATTGGGCATAAAGTCATAAACTAAGTAGAGCTCTTCTTTGTACTTGCTATAACCAAGAAGCCTGACTAGATTTGGGTGTCTAAGACGACCAATAGTTGCTATCTCCGCTAAGAATTCTCTCATTCCTTGTCTTGAATCATGAGAAATCTGTTTGACGGCAATCTCTGCATCGGAACCTGGAAGTGTGCCTTTAAAGACCTGACCAAACCCTCCTTTGCCAAGAAGTTCTTTGAAACCCTTTGTGGCTTTTAAGAGTTCTTTGTAAGTAAACCTGTGAGGTCCACACTGCATCTCCCATTCCTCTAGAACCTCCTTAACTTTTTTATGTCTCTTATAGAAGATGAGGCTTAAAGCTGATGCAGTAAAAGCAACAAAGAGAACCAATGCCAAGCTGGTCACCCAAACAATCCGTTTTACCAAAGATTTGGCCTTGGGATATGGAGGAAATGTCGGTATCCCCAAGTCCAGGTTTGGAACAGTAATGTAAGGATAAATAAACCAAATCCACATGTAATGCATTGCTCCAACTGAACCTGTCGAGGCTGAGAACCCCGCATACATTGTCTCCAAAAAGTAGGGTGACAGATCTTGCTTCAGCGAAAGAAGCGGCTGCTTCGGGTAATAAGCCTCCTCTGGTGATGATAATGTGACATTAAGCTGCTTCTCTTTCTGGCTGTACAAAATCGTGACTCGAAGTAGTTTTCCACTAATCAAAGAAAGATTTTTGAAGTTACCCTCTTGATCATAATAACCCGCAGGAGCAGATATAACAGACCTCATACCGTTTATGTTGATACCAACATGGTTATCGTTTATGTCACCAAATTCATCATCTTTATTTATATCGAGCTCCACAAAGATGACATGATTAGAGCTATTCCCATTGTTTTCTTTGTTGAAGATTCCAAGGTACTGATCTGCGGATGCACCTGTGATACCTTTAGTAGGAGAGATAACAAAGGCCATCCCGTGAGCGGCTTTGTTCCTACCCTCGGGGGCGATAGCAAAGAAGAAGGTGACAGAGAAAGAAATTATTGCACCGTCGGCGGAATTCTTGAAACGGAGTATCTCATTGTGGAAGGCTTGACCATAGGCGTGCTTCTTGGTGCTCGTCAACGTTCTGAAGCCTTGGAAAATTTCAGCAGATCCCTGCATATCCAGCTTGCCATGGGAGTTCTCCATACAACAGAACATAGCAAGGATCAAGAAGATGATATTACGAGACATGACCATTGATGAAGTTCTGTTGTCGTTCATATCCTTGATAGCATAAAGTCAACTAAGCCACAAAAAACCACATGAACTATGTCCAGACCTGCAAACACTACAATCAGAGAATTTGCTACAAGTTGCAGAGTCAATGCCTCAAAAGTCACTTAGTAACCAGGTTGTATATTTGAGAAAGTAAACTAATGAATGCAGACACGAGAAATTATGAACTAGTCAAGATCTGCAAAAAAAATTATTATAGAGCACTACATGTTGCAGGGTCATTGTCTGAAATTAATTAACAAGTTGACGGTGTCCCAAACCTCAATCCGTAGAAGTTGCAGCAGCAAAGGCACCTCGTCCTTCTGCAAGCACTTGTTCCAGAATCTCTATCGTCTTTTGTGATATACCACTATACTTTAGATCCACAATCTCCCGCCCATCAAAGTGATTATTCCAGTTGTTTGTTCTGAGCTGCAGCTTCACACCCAACAGAACTTAGCGAAACACTTTTCCGCAAGGAATCATCCTCCAAAGGCTTTCCACCTTATACATTGTCATAAATTGTGTCAAAACCAACTTTGAATTACACTATCCAAAATTTATAGCAAAAGTAATAATAACGCCAAAGACATATTTTGACAAACAAAATTGTAAATAACAACACTTAAATATAGGTTAACTGACCTTTGGAGTTGACAAGAAGAGGATCATTTTCGTGAACATTGTTCAGATATTCGACGCTCACAGGAGACAGCAGAAAGATCTTATGGCCTAAACTACGATATGGCAATTTATGGAAGTTGAGCCGCTTACTCCTAGTTATAAAACTTCATTCTGTAAACTTTGCGAGGTCAGAAGATCGAACTCTGAAGCGTTCTCAACCATGCAACAGCCTCTTCAACAGAAGGAGTACTACAGACCTCTCTTTCAAACTCAGCGTGTCTAAACTCTCCTTTTCTCTTCTTTCGAAGGCATCCACCATTTGCATCTCTAACTCTGGAATTAAAATGTAGGAACATGGACTTAACCTTCCAAAAAGAGGCGGTTGAGCTACCAGGTTTACCAGTAATCTTTACATGAACAAGCACCTCCTTCGAAATGATGAAACCTATACCCATCCCTCACTATGATTTCTCGATTTGATACCTTGGATACAAACTTTATCCAGTCGTGGCAATCATTGCAAACACGTAAGTTCTTCATTACATTTATAGGCATTGTTGTAGGCAAGCTAAGGAGTCCAAATGAAATCGCTAGTTTCTCGCTGTGAATGAAAATCCTCGGATCTCCTTGTTCTTGCTGTGCTTCATTCAGGAGGTTATAACAGTCCTGCACATAACCGATCTCAGATGCTCGTCTGTTAAGATATTGGAAATACTCATGTATTTCATCTGCCAATGGGTGATTCTGGTCACCAACATAAAAAGAATGAATTGAGTTTTTAACTTCAATCCAACTTTGCCCAGGTTCTTTCTTAACACCCTTTTCTTTCATTTTTTGTCTTGTTTGATCCCTAGCATCCCATTCTCTGCACACGGCATAGAGATTTGACAGAAGTACATATGTTGCTGAGTCTTCAGGTTCTAACTCTAGGAGATGGCGCCCAGAAAATTCTCCTATTTCAATATTCTTCTGCACGACACAAGCACTCAAAAGTGTCCTCCAGACCAATGCATCTGGCTCTATAGGCATCTCCTGAATAAACTCTTTCGCACGGCTCAAAAGACCAGCTCGTGCCAACAGATCCACTACACACACATAGTGTTCAGGCTTAGGAACTAAACCATATTTTGTGGTCATGGATTCAAAGTAGTCCATCCCCTTGGCCACAAGTCCTTTGTGGCTACATGCTGATAGAACTCCCACAAGCGTCACATGATTAGGCCTTACACTAGAATGTATCATTTGATCAAAAAGATCTAGTGCTTCAGAACCAAACCCATGCTTAGAATAAGCATTAATTATCGCATTCCACGAAACTTCGTTTTTTGTGGAGGCTTCAAGGAATTGCCTTTTTGCATCAGAAATGTTTCCACACTTAGCATACATAGAGATCAAAGCATTACAGACTTCTGTTTCTGAATCATATCCAATTTTGGTGATCACAGCATGGACTTGCTTACCTTGTTTCATGTTTGCTGTCTCGGAAGCAGCTTTAACAGCGGAGCCAAACGTGAAATTATTACTGTCAATACCTTCTCTAGTCATTCGAGCAAAGACACGAAGTGCTTCCTCGTTGTTTCCGCTCTGCTGAAATCCTGATATCAGAGCATTCCATGCTATATTATCTCCGCCTTCAGTTTGTTTAAACGCTAAATATGCTTCCTCTACTTTTCCGCACCTCGAATAAAGTGTTACCAGTGCATTTTGAAATGGCAAGTCAAATGACAGGCCAGATACACAAGATTGAGCGTGAATTTGTTGTCCTTCCTTTAGGGATTGAAGACCAGCACATGCACTAACTGCATTTGTTAATCCAACTTCATCAGACCGGATCCCTAGATCAACCATCTGCCTGAAAGTTGTGAGAGCCTTGTCGTTAAAATTGTATTGCGTGTAACCTGCAATCATTGTTGTCCAAGACACAACATCTTTCTCTGCAAACCTTACTAGGATTTCCCTGGCAGTATCTAACTCCCCTAATTTTGCGTACATATCTATGAGCACACTACAAACATAGGCATTGAGGTGAAAGCTAGTTTTTACTATTTGACAATGAATTTGTTCTCCAAGCTCCAGATCACCAAGACGAATGCAAGTTTTCAAAATACTCGGGTAGGTAAACTGATTTGGAAAAATTTCCTCTATCTGCATTTGTCTGAAAATCCTAAAAGAACTTCTTAAATCATCTAATAGCCCATACGCAACTAGCATAACGTTCCACATAACCACGTTGTCAGTCTCAGTCTCAAGGAAAAAATCAAGGGCAGTTTCAATATCAGAGCATTTCACATAGAGTCTGAGAAGTGAACCTTCAATCTTGTCGTTTGAAGCATAACCAAGTTTCGCTGCGTATGCATGTAGCTGCTGTCCTTTAATAAGAGCTCCATCTGCTGAGCATGCATTCACAAGGCTAGCAAGAGTATTGCAGTCTGGTTCAAGTCCATCAAGCTGCATTCTTTTAAATAATTCCATAGCTTTTTCCGCATAACCAAACTGACAAAGCCCGTTAATAAGAGTGTTGTAAGTAACCTGATCCCTCTCTGACACGTTGCTGAAGATGTGTTCTGCTGCTATCAAATCCCCGGAATGAAAGTATAAGGATACAAGTGCATTGCAGACATAAGTGTCAGAGGAAAATCCTAACTTCAATATGAGACCATGAAGTTGCACGCCCATCTCAAGAGATCTTATCTTCTTACATGCACTTAAAACACTTGAAAACGCATACGGTGTAGGCGTGACGCCTGAAATATACATATTGCAGAACAATCTAATAGCTTCCGCTTCACACTCATTTTTCGATAGCCCGGATATCATTGCAACCCACGAACTATGATCCTTCAAATGCAACCCATCAAACACCTTTCTAGCTAAATCCACATACCCATTTCTAGAATACAAATCAATCAAAGGATTACACACAATCATGCTATTTCCCAAACCCTGAAATATAATCCTCGCATGAACCTGCTCAACAACATCAAAATCAACACTATCGCCACGACAGGCTTCCAAAACACCAGTGAATGTACCTTCATTTGCAATTACGTTTTCAGTAACCATTCTCTGAAAGAAACTTAACACTTCCCCACTCAGATTCCTAGAAGCTAACTCCTTAATCATCTTATTCCACGTAGAAACCTTTCTCACAGGCATTTCATCAAATACCTTGAAAGCACAACCTAAGTCTCTTTTGTACAGATAAAAATCAAGAAGCTTTTCACACAAAAAGACATCTTCACCAAAACCCAACTTCAAAATCTGGGAATGTAGCTTTCTCCCTTCATACAAAGACGACCCATAACATCCTTCAAGAAGCCATATAAAAGTTTGATGATCAGGACGAAGTCCCTTTGTAACAGTTTCATTGTCTTGTAGTGAATCATCCTCAGAAAGAGAGAGAGCAGCACAACTTGTTCGGGAACATGTCCTTATTCGGACTTGACAAAGTTTCTACAACAACAGAAGAGTAAAAGTTACAAAAAACAGAACATGAGAAAGCAAATTACATTTCAATGGGAAGAGTTACGGAGAAAACATTACATTAAAGACATTCCTGGTCGGAAAAACGAAGGTAAATGAGGACGACGACACATTGCGAAGAAACAACATGAGTTCGGGTTATACTCAGGACACCATGAGTATGTGATAAAGAAGCAACCAAGATGACAAAAGCAAGTAGCAGCAACCGGAGGACTTAAACCGATCTCTTCTTGTCAGAACTGGAAAGTCTCTAAACCAGTATTTTAGAAATTAAACCGGTAAGAGTAAGATAATGGGCTTAGGGAGACTAATAGAAAGAGAGGCCTATTCATAAATAGGCCCGTTTATTAACAGCAGTATCTCAAATCATCCCACACCGCTTAGCCGAAGAGAGAGAACTGAGTTTATATAGCGTCAGAGTGAGTAGTTTGATTGTCCCTTCGGGGACATCTGATAAAATTGGAACGATACAGAGAAGATTAGCATGGCCCCTGCGCAAGGATGACACGCACAAATCGAGAAATGGTCCAAATTTTTTTTTTCCAAAATTTTAAGAAATTTCAGCCGCAACAGGCGCTTGATGGTAGCCAGAGCATTTTAGACCAGTTCTTAGTTCTCTGTCATGCTACGGAAGGCTAAACCAAGTCTCAATAATTCCCATTGTTACAGCAGATTTGAGCAAAACATACCACAAATATAAGACTTTACATATAGTCACAGCTCACATAAACAGAACATAAACCACACGCTACATTCAATATAATAAAAAACAGCAACAAGTCATGTATTTATTCACGAGAGACATGGACATAACATCTCAGCGTCCCCGGGATGTAAAAGGCTCTGTTAACGTCATGGTACCAATGGAACCTTGTGATGTCAAAACATCAAGTACTTTCTCAGATGTCTCAGACCACATTCTGACCTTCTCGGCTTTGACAATATCGAGTAAACTATCTGGAAGCTGTAGATCGCCATCCAAGATCTGTACCACCTTAGACATGTCCGGCCTAATTGTTGCAACCTGATGCGAACACAACACTCCCAGTTTCAAAACAAGCTCGAGTTGTTCTCTAATGTGTTCTTGGCGGAGTGTTTCACTAGCTGCCTCAAGAATATCTCCATTTTCCCAGCGATCTAATGTCCATTCTGCAAGGGCGACTTCATTGGTGGCTGCTCGTGGCTCTATCAGCCTTCTACCGCAAGAGACTTCTAGCATAAACAGTCCAAACGCATAGACATCTGTCCCTGTGGTTGCTCTTCCATTTCTTATGAGTTCTGGTGCGATGTACCAGAACGTTCCAGCTACTCTAGATGTATGAGGATCATAACCCTGATCGTACAGCTTAGCTAATCCAAAATCCCCAAGCCTTGCATTCATTTGGTGGTCAATCAGGACATTTGCTGGCTTGATATCCCGATGAATTACAACTTGTGCCCACTCGTGATGCAAATAGCAAAGTGCAGAGGCTACGTCTTTGATGATCTTGAAACGTTGATGCCATGTGAGTTGCTCTTCATTCGCTCTGCGGTAGAGGTACTTGTCAAGGCTTCCATTGGGCATAAAGTCATAAACTAAGTAGAGTTCCTCCTTATACTTGCAATACCCCTGAAGCCTGACTAGATTTGGATGTCTAAGCCGACCAATTGTCGATATCTCAGCCAAGAATTCCTGCATTCCTTGACTTGAATCATGAGAAATCCGTTTAACTGCAATCTGTGCATCGGAACCTGGAAGTGTACCCTTAAAGACCTGACCAAAACCTCCTTCACCTAGAATTTGCTTCTCACTGAAACCCTTTGTGGCTTTGAAGAGTTCGTTGTAAGTAAACCTATGAGGCCCAAACTGGATCTCCCATTCCACTAGAACCTCCTTCACCATTTTGTGTCTCTTATAGAAAAAGAGACTTAAAGCTGATGCAGCAAGCGCAATAAAGAGAGCCAGTGTCAAGCTGGTCACCATAACAGTCCGCTTTACCTTAGAATTTTCCTTCGGATATGGAGGAAACGTCGGTATCAGGATATCCAAATCTGGAACTCCAGGGAAGGGAAGCACATCCCACGAATACATGTAATGTATTGCTCCAACTGACCCTGTGGAGGCTGCAAAGCCAAGATACATTTCTTCAAAGAGATAAGGTGACAAATCTTGATTCAGCAAAAGAAGTGGGCGATTCGGAACTTTAGCGTCCTCTGCTGGTGATAAGGTGACATTAAGCTGTTTCTCTTCATGACTATACAAAATCGTGACCCGGGTTAGATTTCCACTTATCAAGGAAAGATTTCTGAATTGACCCTCTGATCATAATAACCAGCAGGGGCAGATATGTTGGACTTCATTCCATTAATGTTGATACCAACATGGTTATCATCAATGTCATCAAATTCATCATCTTTATGAATATCGAGCTCCACGGCAATGACATGATTAGAGCTTTTTCCATTGTTTGTATCATTGAAAATTCCGAGGTACTGATCAGCAAAAGCACCTGGCATGCCTCTTGTTGGAGAGATAACGAAGGCCATACCGTGAGATCCTTTATGCCTAAACTCAGGGACGATAGCAAAGAAGAAGGTGATAGAAAAAGAAGTCACGGTACCATTTGTGGAATTCTTGAAAAGCAATGGGGAGTCGTTGAAGGCTTGACCATAAGCGTGCTTCGTGGTATTTGTCAAAGTCGGTAAACCATTGAAGTGCCCAATGGATCCCTCCCAAACGAGCTTGCCACGAGAGCTTTCAGTATTGGACAGAGCAATGATCAGCAGAACCATCCACCAGTGTAGTTTGCGAGACATGATCAATCATTGATTGATTGAGAGGCTTACAAGGGAAGAAGCTTATTCAGTCTCTCTCCTTAATTGTGTTTAAACTTTGATAAGCAATGACAATGTTAACTAATGACTTCATACACAAAACCCATGACTTAGTCACAAATCCTGCAAAACCTTAAAAAAGAAACATAGAGCAACACAATTGCGGACTAAAGAGTTAAAAAAAAAAAAAAACATTAATTAACATGGTGTCCAAATCATTCATGGGTCATGCAATAAACAAAGAGCTGGTCAGACAAAGGAATTTTCTTAATCGATCAGAAGATAATATTAAAGATCAAAATTTGAATGCAAGACATGTTACTAGTGTTTTTTAGTCGAACCTGCTTATAAAATTATAACATCTGTTCACCAGAAAATCAAAATCTTGACAGACAAATTATTATTTTTTCAAATCTCTGAGATATCAATCTAGTATTACAGACGTGCCAGCAAGTTTACTTCGGTTCGAAATTCGCCAGAGAAGCCAAAGAGGAAAGAATATATGAAGCGCAAAGGAGGAGAGAAAAAAATACAAATCACCATTCAATGAAGGTTTCGGTGCTGTCAACCCGCCGGTTAAGTATTTGAGCGTTCTCGTCTCTGTCATCGATATCTCTACTTCAATGGTGTCAAATGTCAAGTAAGCCACAAGAAACACATGAACTAGTCACGACCTGCAAGACTTAAAATAGAGAGTTCGCTGAGTCCAATCCTGAAATAATTTAATTAACAACTGATGTGTATCTTGAGAATCACGATCAAAGTCAGCTAATGACCGTAGACACAGATAACACATTAACTAGATAATACCTGTAAATATCTAATAACAGAAGTCAATGTGTGAAATCAATTATGAACCAGTGAGTGGTGTCCAAAATGTCATGGATCATAAGCCAAATAAATAGGTAGTCAAACAAAGGTACATATAATCTTATGACACAAACCTGGCAATCTGGTAACATGTTTACTTTTGTCCGCGCGCGCGATAGTAGAACACATTAAAGCAGAACTCAGTTCTGTTTTAAGCTAAGATACGCCAAATCAAGCGCAAGATAAAGTATGATCATCAACAGATATAGATACTCGCATTGTTTTCATTCTTAATGTAGAACATAAAACACACTAATACATCCAATACAATAAACAACGTAAATTATTTATAGAGCACCACATCATATATTATTTCCCAACCAACCTCGACATCACCTTTCAGCGCCCATGGGAAGTGAAAGGTTCTGTAAAGGTCAAGGTACCGATAGACCCCTGTGATGTAACAATATCAGGTAGTCTCTCAGATGTCTCTGACCACATACTGACCTTCTCGTCTTTGACAATATCGAGTAGATTATATGGAAGCTGCAAATCACCATTCAAGATCCGGACAACTTTAGACATGTCTGGTCTAACTCCTGCGGCCTCGTGAGAGCATAGCACTCCCAGTTTCAGAACAAGCTCAAGCTGGTCTTCATTTTGTTCTGGGCGGAGTCTTTCTTTCGTTGCATCCAGAATATCTCCGTTGTCCCAGCATTCTAATGTCCAATCTGCGAGTACGACCTCGTTGCTGGCTGCTCGTCGTTCGATCAGCCTTCTACCGCAAGAGACTTCCAGCATAAACAGCCCGAAGGCATAGACGTCTGTGCCTGTGGTTGCTCTTCCGCTTCTTATGAGCTCAGGTGCGATGTACCCGAAAGTTCCAGCTACTCTCGAGGTCTGCGGATCAAAACCCTGATCATACAACTTGGCCAACCCGAAATCCCCGAGCCTTGCATTCATCTGGTGGTCGATGAGAACATTTGCAGGCTTGATGTCCCGATGAATCACGACTTGTACCCACTCATGATGTAGGTAGCAGAGTGCAGATGCTACGTCTTTGATGATCTTGAGACGTTTATCCCAAGGGAGTCGCTCTTGATTTTCTCTACAGTAGAGGTACTTGTCAAGACTTCCATTGGGCATAAAGTCATAAACCAAGTAGAGTTCCTCCTTGTACCTGCAGTAACCCTGAAGCCTGACTAAGTTCGGATGTCTAAGCCGGCCAATTGTCAATATCTCAGCCAGGAATTCCTGCATTCCTTGTCTTGAGTCACGGGAGATCCGCTTAACAGCAATCTCTGAGTTGGAACCTGGAAGTGTACCTTTAAAGACCTGCCCGAAACCTCCTTTTCCTAAAAGTTGATTGAAACCCTTTGTGGCTGTAAAGAGTTCCTTGAAAGCAAACCTATGAGGCCCACACTGAATCTCCCATTCCTCTAGAACATCCTTCACCCTTTTGTGTCTCTTATAGAAGAAGAGACTTGAAGCTGATGCAGCAAGCGCAACAAAGAGAGCAAATATCAAGAAAGTCACCAGAACAGTCCGCTTTACTTGAGACTCTGGTTTTGGATATGGAGGAAACTTCGGTATCGGGAAGTCCAGGTCTAGAACAGTGATGTTGCCAAAGATAAACCAATCCCACATGTAATGCATTGCTCCAACCGACCCCGTCGAGGCTGAGAAGCCCACATGCATATTCTCCAAAACATAGGGTGACAGATCTTGGTTCAGTGAAAGAAGCGGCTCCTCGGGGTAATAATCCTCCTCAGGTGATGATAAGGTGACATTAAGCTGTTTCTTTTCCTGGCTATACAAGATTGTGAGTTGAAGTACATTTCCACTGATCAAAGAAATATTTCTGAACTGACCCTCTTGGTCATAATAACCAGCAGGTGCAGATTTAATAGATGTCATTCCATTTATGTTGATACCAATATGGTTATCGTTGATGTCGTCAAATTCATCATCCTTGTTTATATCGAGCTCTACAGCAATGACATGATTCGAGCTGTTCCCGTTGTTGGCTTCGTTGAAGATTCCAAGATACTGATCAGCGGATGCACTGGGAATGCCTCTCGTGGGAGAGATCACAAAGGCCATACCATGAGAGCCTTTGTGCTTATGCTCAGGGACGATAGCAAAATAAAAGGTGACAGAGAAAGAAGGCACGGTACCATTTGTGAAATTACCCTTGAAAGGGAAAATCGTGTCCTCGAAGGCTTGACCATAGGCGTGCTTCTTGGTGT
>OVAF01000800.1:0-31257 GCA_900406245.1 Odontarrhena argentea
ATTAATTACCCAATCTTTTTCTTATTAATTTTGACAATCTAATTACAATACCTTTTATAAGGTTAGATCCGACTAATTTCAAAATGTTTTGATTTCAGCTTAGATCAATCGAATTTTTTTAGGACTAAATCTATTTTGATTCATTAGACCATGTTAAATTTTATGAATTTTAACTGATAAGCAATGAACAGGGAGTACAATAATCTGTTCAATGTATATCATACCAAAAAAAAAAAATATATGTTCAATATATATATATGCAACTCATGTATAATCAAAAATTCTGTTGTAACACATTGGCATAAGTTCTGCTGGACTTTGTTCCGAGTACTGTATGTATGTTATTTTGGGTTTAATGTTAGGCAGCTTAAAAACTTTTTTTAATTATAATTTCCTTCTTTTGCTTTATGTAAAAAATAAAAAAGGCTCCAAATCTAATAAACTAATCAATTGACCACTAAATCGTCAAAACCAGACCAATCTCTTAAAAATAATTTTCTTTTAAGTAAAACATAAACGTCTATTGCATGCATGTAAACTAGTGCCTATTTCAGTTTATAGCCTAAAACCTAGCTTACACTATTTTGCAGAGTTAGAATTAAGAGTACATCTGTTGATGATCCCATCATTCTTCGGCTTCTTTAGTGAACTTAAATTGCGCACGAGACTGGTTATGAATCGACCTTGTATCATTCTATTTGGTTATCGTTTATCCACAATTTAATTCTATAAGGATCACCTTTGAATGTATTTTTTGAGGGAATTACTTACAATTTTTGTATTTAGACCTAAATTCTGGAATACACCATTTTTTTTTTTTCTGGAATACACCATTTAATATATATATATATATATATATATATATGTGAAATTAATACTTTAAATAAAAATTCCACTGTAGCGCATTGGCTAAGCTCAGTATGAATCGAGTAAATCCGGGTTCGAAGTCCGGCAGTGGAAAATCTTTTTTGTCTAAATTAAAAACGCCTCGCATTCGTCTTCACAAATTGTCTCTAAAACGGCACGCAATCTATATTATCTGAATCAAAAGGCAGCGTATGACAGGAACCAGCTATGTCTGCTGCGGCGGCTTTGAGATCGGCATTTCAGAGGATATTGAGTGGGAATTTGCAGATTATGAAAAAAAATTGAAACTTTCGGTGTTATTGGATTGAAAAAGAGTCTAATGGATTTTGTTTTGTGCAATTGCTTCTTCCAGAAGATATTGAGTGGGAATTTGCAGAGTAACAAAGTGAAGCCTTTGCTAAGTAATTTGATTTGCCATTTCAAATTCTTCACCTTTAACTTTTTGTGCATCGATTGGTTTGAATGTATTCTGAAATATTGGATCTTTTTGGTTGATTGATCAGCTGGAGTGCCTAATCTTGTGATGCTGGAAAGTGTCGACGATGACAAGGTAAATTCTCTTTGCGTTTATTGGTTTTCTTGAAACTATCTCTAGGCCTCTTAGGTTTCAGTTAGTGGAATGTGTAGAATGAGACGAAATGTTTGTTATATTTAGTTGGATGGAAATGTAGTGGATTCATGGCTGTGATGGCGAGTAAAGATGCTTTGATGGGTAGATAAGAGTAGTAATTTGAGTAATATGTGTGTAACAATCACTGATTATGTTTTTTGCTTTCATAGATTGCGAATATGCTTGATCGTGTCATTATGTCCGAGTAACATCACCTTCAAAATACAATATCACAAATATCATCAAATATTCAAAATTTTGATATTTTAAAAAGTTACAATATTATGTGAAATATTATTGCATACCTTTCTATGTTGGGTGAAGTAATTATTAGAGATAGTAACTCCCGTAGAAGCATGGACCACATCGACCAAACCATCTTGAGCCCGAGCAAAGAAGCAATGATCAATCCATATATGTGAAGAGTCAAACACCTCGATACCGTCACCATCCGATCCTGACCGCATCTCCACATGGGTAGGGCTAATCCTTACTTGTCCGGGCCTACCCGGTTTACAATGATGGATACTTATCCCATGTATAATGACATGACTAACATGTTGGATTGTTATGCGTGGTCCATTGGCAATTTCTACTTTTGCACCTCTTCCATCGATCGTCTTGTAGCTGTTCATGATGAGCTCGTTTTGCAACACTATTACCATGTCACGTGCGAATGTGATCCATAGTGGTTCAGATTGGATCACCGCGTGCCTTAGGGTTCCAGGTCTAGGGTTTACAGAGTCGTCTGACGGGTCTGTAACCACATAAATTTTCCCGTGTTTGCCTCCTATGGCAGATTTTCCAAACCCTACCGCACAATCAGCTAGAGCATGGCGGTTAGACGCCCAGTTAGGGTTTCTTCGCCAGCAAGAATCAACTGGATTTAGTAACGGTTTGGGGGTGTAAGCAGCCTCTATAAGAGGTGAAAAGAAAGCTACAAAGATGAGTGAACACGTGAATAAAAGAGAAGACATTGTTTTGCTTGAAGTTGTGAGACGTGAAGCGAAGCAAACAATATATGTATCTGCACTTTTTCAATTATGTGGTAGACACGTACGATAAAGGACAAAGATTTGAGCTAGAGACATATTAGTATATATACCGTTATCTAATCCTAATCCAATTAGATGTTGGTGTTGGTCTAATATATTTCCTTATTTAAATTTATCCAAAAAATCAATATTTATCAAAACTATATATAAAAAAAAAGGAAATTATATCCTAAACTATAGGAAATTATATCGGGAAAATGGCTATTTAAATCCCAAACTTTCAGGTTTGGCCCGAAAAAATCATGAACTTTCCCGTGGACCATTTAAACTCCCAACTTATGAAGACAAACTAATTTAACCCCGAAGTTATATTGACTGATCCGAATTACACATCGTTAAGTTGATTAACAGACTAAATCAAACGACGTTTAAAATCGTCTAACCCCTGTTAAATAAAACGATAAACGACGATGACGATAAATCGATTTCTCTCTAACCCTAAATCGATAAACCTTCAATCTTAGAAGATGCACGTTCCAGGTCTCATTGACGATGACGACGCTTCTCTAGTTGCGGTAATTCTGGGTTTCGTTTAGATAAGATTGTGTTTGGTATTAAGTTGATTATTAATGAAGTAGTAACTTTGCTCTGTTACGACTCCTTTAGACCCAGGGGTATTAGAAAAATGTGAAAAAGATGGGTCCATGTGAAAAAGATGGGTCATTTGTGTTACGTGTCCTAGATTAATCATCCCTAAGCCTTTCTATCTAATTTTTAATACCTCTTCTAAAGCTTCAAAAGAAATGGATCAATTTGTTTTTTTCTTTTGTCCCCTTGCAGATGTCGAAAGGAAGAAAAAAGAGGGTCCTAAATCATCCATCTAAGAAAACGAAGACTAATGTTGTGGCTGAAGATGAGGAACATGAAGTACATGATGATTCAAGTGAAGATGGTTGCGAGGTTGTTGGTGATGGTGATTGTGATGAAATTGGTGATGAAGCTGTTGTTGAGGAAGCCGGTGAGACTGATGGAAATCACTTAGGTGTCGATGAAGAAGGTTGCAACGACTTAGGAGTATATTTTGGAGAGGCAGCTAGAGATGATAAAGAGGGGAGTGATGCAGACAGTGGCGATGACATTTGGGATGATGAGAGGATCCCTGATCCATTGTCTGATGACGAAAAAGAAGAAGGAGAAGAGGAAAGACGCAGGGAAAATGAAGATCTTCAAGATCCCGAAGAGATACTAGCGTTAGGTAAAACTTATAATTCTTCAGATGACTTCAAGCTTGCTGTGTTGAGATACTCTCTTAAAACTAGATATGACATCAAGCTATACAAATCAGAAGCTAAGAGGGTTGGTGCAAAATGTTCTGACACTGATGTGAATTGTGAGTGGAAAGTTTATTGCTCGTATGAGAAGAGGAAGCATAAGATGCAAATAAAAATCTATGTGAATAAGCATACGTGTGTCAGATCAGGCTACTCGAAGATGTTGAAGTTGTCGACAATTGCGTGGTTGTTTTCAGAAAGGTTGAGATTGAATCCCAAACTTACGAAACACGAGATGGTTTCTGAGATCAAGCGAGAATACAATTTGGTTGTAAGCGCTGAGCAATGTGGGAAGGCTAAGTCGAAAGTTCTGAGAGAAAGAAAAGCTAGCCACGAAGCTCATTTCTCACGGATATGGGATTATCAAGCTGAGATCTTTCGAAGTAACAAAGACACGAAATTTGAGATCGAGACTGTTCCAGGGCCAACTATAGGCAGTAAGCAAAGGTTTCATCGTCTATATATTTGTTTCAATTCACAACGAGAGTCTTGGAAGAAAACATGTCGCCCTATCATAGGACTAGATGGTGCTTTTCTTAAATGGGACATCAAAGGCCATCTTTTAGCTGCAGTTGGAAGGGATGGGGATAATAGAATAGTTCCTTTAGCATGGGCAGTTGTTGAGATAGAGAACGACGATAATTGGGACTGGTTTGTTAGGCATCTATGTGGAAGTTTAGATCTTGAGGATGGAAGAAATGTAGCAATAATATCAGACAAACAGAAGGTTGGTAACTCAATCATCTTACAGTCAATGTATATCTTCGCAAGGTCTTGTTTCCATTAATCATTTAACTTTTGATGTATATTTTTGCAGGGTCTAGTGAAAGCTATACACAACGTTCTTCCACAAGCTGAGCACCGCCAATGTGCGAAGCACATCATGGATAATTGGAAGAAGGACAGTCACGATGTGAAACTAAAACGTCTCTTTTGGAAGATAGCACGCAGTTATACGGAAGGAGAATATGCTGATAATTTGGAAGCCTTGAAAAGGTACAATCCGCATGCTTTCACTTCTCTGCAAAGCACTAATCCCCCATCATGGTCTAGAGCTTTCTTTAGGATTGGTTCCTACTGCAATGACAACTTGAACAATTTGAGTGAGTCTTTTAATAGAACCATTCGTGAAGCAAGAAGGAAACCTTTACTAGACTTGTTAGAGGATATAAGGAGACAATGCATGGTGCGTAATGAAAAGAGATCTATTATTGCGAGAAGACTAAAAACCAGATTTACAAAAAGAGCACATGCTGAGATAGAAAAAATGATAGAGGGATCGAAGCATTGCATTAGACACATGGCCAGAAACAATTTGCATGAGGTTGAATTATATGGTGTGGGTTATTGCGTGGATATGAATGAGAAGACATGTGGTTGTAGAAAGTGGCAGATGGTTGGCATTCCATGTGTTCATGCCGCAGCTGTTATCATTGGGACAAAACAAAAGGTTGTAGATTATGTGAATGATTGCTACACAACGCAAAGGTGGCAAGAAACATATAAGGATGGTATTAAGCCTGTTCAAGGGATGCAACTATGGCCTAGACTATACAGATTACCGGTCTTACCTCCACCTTGGAGAAATGGCAACCCTGGCAGGCCAAGTAATTATGCAAGGAAGAAAGGAAAAAATGAAGCTGCCTCTTCAAGTACGACAAAGCTATCTCGTGCATTGAGAGTTATGACATGTTCGAATTGTAAGGAAGAAGGACACAACAAGCTAGGTTGTACAAATCCAACTGTTGAGAGTCAACCAAAAAGACCAAGGGGTCGACCAAGGAAAGATAAAGTTAATGTTCAATTCATATAATTTTCTTACATCTTTTGGTTTTCAATGATTTGATTTGATCTTCTTATTTGACATTTATTATCATAACAGGATGGACTTTCACAAGGGCAAGGACTTTCACAAGGTCCCATATTTTCGCAAGGTCAAAACTCACTAGGTCAAGCCTCACAAGGTCAAGGATTACAAGCTCAAGGATCACAAAGATTAGGCTCACAAGGTTGGGCTTCATGGTTTTAGAAAATGCTTTTGCTGTTGCCTTTTGTTGTTTCGGAAAATGCTTAATGGTTTGTTGGCATTTTATTTTAGAAAATGCTTTTATTATTTGAAGAGAAGCTTCAGCCGTGGAGATGAATTTTGCTTCATGATATTTTTTTGTTATTTTAGAAAACGCTTTTGTTGTACCTTGACATATTATTTCTTAATTAGATTATATAACTTTATAATGATGAATCTCTTATGCTACTATACATATATAGTAATGTGATCATGCATACAAAGTTTGTCTCTTTCTCTACCACAAAACCAATGAATCAAAGTTTGTCTCTTTCTCTACCACAAAACCAATGAATCGGAGATGAGACAAAACACATAGTGGGTTAAGAACAACAATAGTTTCATAACTCATACAAAAGATGGCCATAAGACCAACAAAACACAATAACCTCTTCATACTAATAACTGATAACGGATTTCTTTGCTTTACCAATCATCAAATAAACAATGACAATGGTCATCAAGCAAAGACACACACAACAAAATGTGATAAACGCTTTCGACTTCTGAATTTCCATCTTACTCCATGTTATATCTTCTTTCAATACTTCAGCTCCGAAGTTGAACCGATATGAACAGATGAAAGGAGAAATCAAAATAAACTATAGAAGAAATAGGAGAAATCGAAAGAGAAGAGATATGAGAAATCGAAAGAGAAGAAACTGAAAGAGATTGAAGGTTTATCGATTTAGGGTTAGAGAGAAATCAATTTGGGGGTTTTTGTTTAGATTGAAAAACGTTGTCGTTTTATTTAACAGGGGTTAGAGGATTTTAAACGTCGTTTGATTTAGTCTGTTATTCAACTTAACGATGTGTGTAATTCGGATCAGTCAATATAACTTCGGGGTTAAATTAGATTGTCTTCATAAGTTGGGGGTTTAAATGGTCCACGGGAAAGTTCATGATTTTTTCGGGCCAAACCTGAAAGTTTGGGATTTAAATAGCCATTTTCCCAAATTATATCCTAACAAATTAGCGTGGAGAATTATATAGTATAATTTTTAAAAAATTTCCCACTATTTACTAGCTAGCTAGAGTTTATGTCCCTGTATATATTAGTCAAATGTTGACAACAACAAGAAAAATTTAACTAACGAACATGAACTATGATATTATGGTTGATTTTGAGAAATGAAATATACATGGATGACAACATGTAGATAGATAGAATACTCTATTTTTTTTATTTTTTTGTCGTCGAATAAAATACTCTAATTAAGAATCACATTTTTTTTGTTTTGTTTTGACGTCATTAAGAATCACATTAACTTCTAGAATTTTTAATGCAAAACTCCTCGACTAAAGTTGGTTCGGATAAAAAAAAAAGCTCTCAACTAAATATCTAATGTAAAATTCCCTTACGTATTTCTTTTTAACAAAAAAATCCCTCCCATCTACAGTTTCGTCAAAACCATACAATCAGTGGCATTGTTTGATATTGTAAAAAAAAGTCATAAACTGCAAACAAGTTCATGAAATGAAAACCTCCAAATTGATTTAAGACCCAAAAGTTCACAAATTAAACGATATATAAGGTTCTTCGTCTAATCGATTTTTGCTATAACTACGTAAAAGCTATGTTCTACTCTACTTAGTATTGAGTTATATATATGGTTTTTATTAAGTTTCATAAAAATAACTGTTTCACTCTCTCAAAATCGGATGGCAGATTGATTTATAATGAACTGACCCAACCCAAAGTTGATAATAACGTTGAAGACCAACGCTGGTGTATTGATCAAACATATCGATTAATATTTAATTTGCTTTCACGACTATTGCAAATAAAGGAAGTAACAGACGGGATTGGGATTATGCAAAGAGCCTTTGATTGCACTAGCTCCATTCCTGCTCCAAAGTTTCCTTCCATAATACATTATTGTATGCACTCTCCACGATCAGAATCATAATTACATACTCGATAGAAAAAGAAAAAAAAGAAGATCCACTTGATGACAACTGATTATTTGTCGCCAACTTGAAGACAACTGATTATTTGTCGCCAACTTGAAGACAAACCAACTTGATGACACATTGTATAAGAATATCTTTTAAGTTTTAACATAGTACACCTTTATTAATCATGCTAATTTAAAATAATCATAATTTTAACAAGCTTATGATATTCCAGGATTAAAGTCAAGCAAAAAAAAAAAACATTTAATTATGTTTGAATATATACAGCTTAAGTTAATTGATAAACAATAGTTGATCTGTTATAATGCATTGGTTAAAACTCTTTTTCAAATTGATCTATTTTGGGGTTCGAAGCCTGGCAGCAGAAAAATCTATGTTGTTCTTTTGTTTAAATAAAAACACATTTACGTTTGATTATATGAAACTTAAGTTCATTGATTAACACAAGTTCCGTTGCACCATATTGGCTAAAAAAAATCTTTTAAATTGAAATATTTCGGGCAAGAAGTGAAGCAAAAAAACATTTATTTTGAATATATAAACTTGAGTTCATTGATAAACAATAGTTCCGCTGTAGCACATTGGCTAAAACTCTCTTTCAAACTGATGTATTCCGGGTTCGAAGTCCGGCAGCGGAAAAATATTTTTTGTGATTTAAATAAAAAACGCATTTTTTTTTTTGATCAAAAAAAGAAAAAATAAAATAAAATAAAATAAAATAAAAACTCATTTAGAAACTCAAGTTCTTTGATTAACACAAGTTTCGTCGTACCACATTGGCTAAAAAACTCTTTTAAATTGAAATATTCCGGGATTGAAGTCAAGCAAAAATAACATTTACATCCAAATATATAAACTTAAGTTCAATGATAAACAATAGTTCCGCTGTAGCACATTGGCTAAAACTCTCTCAAACTGATGTATTCCGGGTTCGAAGCCCGGCAGCGGAAAAATATTTTTTGTGATTTAAATAAAAACGCATTTAGAAACTCAAGTTCTTTGATTAACACAAGTTTCGTCATACCACATTGGCTAAAAAAATCTTTTAAATTGAAATATTCCGGGATTGAAGTCAAGCAAAAATAACATTTACATCCAAATATATAAACTTAAGTTCAATGATAAACAATAGTTCCGCTGTAGCACATTGGCTAAAACTCTCTCAAACTGATGTATTCCGGGTTCGAAGCCCGGCAGCGGAAAAATATTTTTTGTGATTTAAATAAAAATGCATTTATAAACATAAGTTCTTTGACTAATACAAGTTTCGAGTTTCGTCGTACCACATTAGCTAAAAAACTCTTTAAAATTGAAATATTTCGGGATTGAAGTCAAGCAAAAAAAAAACATTTATAAAACTTAAGTTCTTTGATAAACACAAGTTTCCACGTACTACATAGGCTAAAAAACTCTTTCAAATTGAAATACTTCGGGATTGAAGTCAAGCAAAAAAAATTATTTACAGATGAATATATAAACTTGAGTTCATTAATAAACAATAGTTCCGCTGTAGCACATTGACTAAAACTTTCTTTTATATTGATGTATTTCGGGTTCGAAGCCCGGCAGCGGAAACAGAGTGTTGGTAGATGGTTTTGTGGTTTTGTCGATGAAAGAGAGGGCTTCTGTTTAAAGGGTTCTAATTTTAACAAATCGAAACTACTCGGAAGATCTATGAGATTTTGTTATGTTAATTTGCTTTACGTTTATGTGCCTTTAGAGTTTAGACAATAACCTCATAATAACCATACTGTATATACAAACCCTTAATTAACGTCTATCTTGGGGTTAATTCATCCAGATTCGTTAAAGTTTCTCCTAGACTAAATTGGATATATATTTTAATTTATATATTCTACCTTTAACAAAATATCTTATAAATAAATAATTCTTTTTTACTAATCTTAAAAGCAAAAAAGAACTTTGTACAAAAACTTTGTAATATGAGAAAACATTTTGTGTATAAAGAAAAACGGCAAGAGAGAAAACATGCTAAAACTGATAGATTTATATTAAGATTTTTCAAAAAGATAAATAAAATATTTGTTAAGCAAACAGAAAATGCAAGACGTATGAGAGTATGAAGGGAACAAATCACGGCATTTTCATGCCCATAGCAATGTCGTGTGTTTCTCTAAACAAACGCAAGTAAATATCCTAACCATTCCTCTGGATAATACTATCATAATTAAATTTTCTTTTTTATTTTACATTTTGTGTTTAAAAACTTTGATTCTAAGGTTAGAATATGTTATGATACATTTCTTTTTCACTTGATCCAAGCAAAAATGGTTCTATATCTAATTTCTTTCTTCACCATGATCATCGCCACCATGATGCTTTATCAACGGTGGTGGAGAGCAAACATACCGCCAGGACCACCACCGCGATTTATCCTCGGAAATCTTCATCAAATGAAACCACATTGGACTCACTCTTTCATGGAATGGTCACAAACTTATGGTCCAATAATCTCAGTGTGGATGGGGACACAACTCACTATTGTGGTCTCAAACTCCGATTTAGCCAAACAGGTGTTGAAAGACAATGACCATGTATTGTCTAACCGACAAAGAATCGCAAGAATGACTCAGTCCGGTACTGATCTTGTTTGGTCCGACTACAGTCCACATTATGTGAAGCTGAGGAAACTAACCACACTCGAGATCTTTTCTCAAAAGAGCATTGAGAATTTCAGATCTTTGAGAGAGATGGAAGCAAGAACCATGGTTATGTCGATTTTGAAGGACTTGGCAAGCGATTCAAGCGAGGGACAGACGCGAAAACCGCTAGTTATAAGGAAGTATGTAGCTGCTGTTGTTTTGAACATGATCTCAAGATTACTGATTGGAAGACAGTTTGAGCCAGAGGAAGGGCAAGAGTTTAAACAGGTTGTGGAAAAGGAACATCTTCTAAGCGGTTCAGGGACGCTGCTCGATCTCGTCTGGTGGTTAAGATGGGTACGAGCGTGGGTCATTAGCGACAAGGAGATACTGGAGCACAAGGCCTGGAGAACAAAGTGGTTTAGAGCATCTATAATAAAGGAAGAAGATGTAGCAGTAGAGGATCTCGACGGCTTTGTTCAGAAACTAGTAGTGTTGAAAAAGAAGAACGAGCTGAGCGAAGAGACGGTTCACGGATTAATCTGGAACATGTTAACAGCAGGCGCTGACACAACCGCGGTTGTTATCGAATGGGCAATGGCAGAGATGATCAGATGCCCTGCCGTGCAAGAAAAGGCACAACAAGAGCTTGACTCAGTGGTTGGATCCGAACGGTTAATGACTGAAGCAGACATCCCAAAACTGCCATATCTACAATGCGTGGTTAAAGAAGCTCTCCGGCTTCACCCTTCAACACCATTAATGCTTCCACACAAAGCAAGTGAAACGGTTTGGGTAGGTGGGTACAAGATTCCTAAGGGAGCTGCAGTCTATGTCCACGTGGAGGCGATTGGGCGTGACCCCGCAAACTGGAACAACCCGAAGGAGTTTGTACCAGAGCGTTTTCTTGAGGAGGAAGCCGATGTCAAAGGTCGAGACTTTAGAGTTCTTCCGTTTGGATCGGGGAGACGGATGTGTCCAGCTGCACAACTCAGCATAAACTTGATGACATTGGTGATGGGAAATTTGTTGCAATGCTTCTCGTGGAGTTCTCCAGTTCCTAGGGAGAGTATTGACATGACTGAGAATCCTGGATTACTATGTAGCATGAAGACTCCAGTGGAGGCTCTAGCTTCGCCAAGAGCTGTCATAAGAAATATACCTATTACAATGGATTAAAAATAGACAAGTAATATCACAGATATATAAGATAATGAAACTCCGTTGACCATGATGAGTCTCATTAGGAAAAGATGTAGCTTGTCAAACACCTAAGTGGCATTGAATGGTTAAAAATGTAGCTATTATATATATGGTTAATAAAAGGTAGAAATTACCATGTAGAAAGCTGGATCTCATTGGCCAGTACTAAACCTCAAAAACATGTATGCAGCTTGGTGGTTATCTTGGGCTACTATCAGTTGAAGATAATCAAGGAAAGTTAAAAGATGGATCACAAAAATACCTTGTAACTCTTAGTAACAATGTCATAAATTCAGGGTAGAGACTAAGTTAATCAAACCATAAAAGCTGAATATGCATATTGTTATTCACATGCTTATATATGCATACGGAAACTCAGGATGTAATCGCATCCGGCCTCTTAATTGCCTTGCAATTTCCCAACCGTTCTCTCGTTTGTTGAAGACTTAGTCACTTTGGTTTTCTCGATTGGTTTGTTCTTGGGAGTTTAGTCAACAGAAGTTTTAGGAATCCTTTGCCTAATCCTACCTTTTTTATGTTGTAATGTTTTCCTTTTGGTTTTAACTTAAAATTGTCTACTCTGTAATACTTTCCGAATTAATCAATGATAATTCAGATGGAAAAAAATAAGTTATACTTTAGTTTCATCCCTTATCAAAGTTGGACTGGTTTAGCAAATGTTAAAGTTTATCTTAGAAGTTTGATGGTATTGATCCGGCTTTCAAGTACTTGTTACCATAGAAGTTTATCCTTTGCGGATAATATGTTGTAAGAAATAATTATTTTTCATTCATAATTTGATTTGTATATCTAATGGAGGTAGTCTGAATAATAAGTACTTCTTACAACATGATAAAACTTCTATGAGTATTGCCAAAATTTCAAACAGAAATACTGACTTTGAATAAGGTAAGAAAATGCAAAAAGTGTGGCCGTGTGGGAAAAACAAAATTGAACCAATTTCACGATAGTTTCATGACCAATTACGTGCTATCTAAGTAGATTATATAATAACCATGTCTCTGAATTCTAACTTATGAATGATTTTAATAATTTGTGTATTCACACTTTCTTTCTAAGGAGGTTAGCATCAAACTTGCATTCTGTTTTTTTTGTTTGTTTGTTTTCTCCATTTTATCGCGGCATAATGTTTCCATTGCTCATTTCTTTGGTCACTATCATAATCGCCACCGTCATGTTTTATCAACGACGGTGGAGATCAAACCTACCACCAGGACCGCCACCGCAAATTCTAGTTGGAAACCTTCATCAACTAAAACCACTTTGGACACATTCTTTCTCCGAGTGGTCAAAGACTTATGGTCCAATCATTTCGGTGTGGTTAGGATCACAACTCGCTGTTGTGGTCTCGAGCTCCGAATTAGCCAAACAAGTGCTGAGAGACAAAGACTACCAACTGTGTAATCGACACAGAACCGCAAGGATGACTCAGAACGGAAGTGATCTCATCTTTTCAGATTACGGACCACATTATGTGAAGCTGAGGAAGCTCTGTACACTTGAGCTTTTTTCTTTGAAAAGCATCGAGAGTTTCAGGTTCATGAGGGAGATGGAAGCAAGATCCATGGTTGAGTCGATTTTCAAGGACCTGACGAGCGAATCAGATGATGATCAGGCGCGAAAACCAGTGGTCTTGAGGAAGTATTTAGGTTCGGTTTCTTTGAACATTATTTCAAGATTAGTGATTGGGAAAACGTTTGAACCTAAAGAAGGAAAAGAACTCAAGTCAATTGTGGAAAAGGAGACTCGCCTGCCCGGTGCAGTCAAGCTGCTTGATTACGCCTTGTGGCTTAAACGGATCTCCTCGTGGTTCACTAACGACAAGGTGTTCATGCTGCACATGGCTCGGAGAAGAAATTGGTTTAGACAAGCTGTAATGAAGGGAGAATATGGAGGAACAGAAGAGCAAAAGTGTTTTCTTCAGAGACTGTTAGTGTTGAAAGAGAAGAATGAGCTGAGTGAGGAGACCGTGATGGGACTGGTATGGAACATGCTAACAGCAGGTGCTGACACAACTACTATTACTATCGAATGGGCAATGGCGGAGTTGATCAGATGCCCAAGAGTTCAAGAAAAGGTGCAACATGAGCTTGATTCCGTGGTAGGATCTGAAAGGTTAATGTCTGAGTCAGACATCTCAAAATTGCCATATCTACAGTCCGTAGTAAAAGAAGCTCTGCGGCTTCACCCTCCGACACCACTGATGCTCCCACACAAGGCCAGCGAATCAGTTCAGATAGGACGATACAGAGTTCCCAAGGGTACCACAGTTTATGTCAATGTACAGGCGATTGGTAGAGATCCAGCAAACTGGAGAGACCCGGATGAGTTTAGACCAGAGCGGTTTCTCATGGAGGAAACTGATGTCAAAGGTCAAGACTTTCGGGTTCTTCCATTTGGATCGGGAAGACGGGTGTGTCCAGCAGCACAACTAAGCATGAACTTGATGACATTAACACTTGGTAATTTGTTGCATTGCTTCTCATGGAGTTCCTCTACACCTCTCCAACACATCGACATGTCAGAGAAACCTGGGTTAGTTTGTTACATGAAGACTCCATTGCAAGCTCTGGCTTCGTCCAGGCTGCCACAAGAGTTATATGATACAAATAGATTATACTAATGAACACAGAGAGATTCCAATTAAGAGAGACAGATGTAGCTATAGCAAAGATTTTGGAACATGGCTAATGAAAATGGTTCGTACAAACAGAAGGTAGCTATTATAGTAATAATTAAACAAAATATTCCAAAGGCCAAAAGCTGAGTCTCGTCATTGCTAAAATTGAGAACCTCATAACACAAACTTTACACATCTGTTATAGAACCAAGCCAGCAATGTGTTATCCTTGAGCTCCCAATCATTCCTCACCATCTTCCTCCTCTTCATCCTCACCATCTTCAGAGTCCTCTCCTCCCTGAGAAGGGATTATGGGTGTGAATTATATTTCACAAAATTAAAAGCACAGCAACAAACCATGTAAATTATAATAACACTTCAGACTAATACTGTTACGAATTAGAATATTAGGATTTCTATTTTATGAATTGGAAACAATTCATTATTTCTATTTATCTATTTCCTTTTCTTAGATTGTTAGGTTTAGCGTTTTATTATATATAGAGATGAGGTCTTGTTGTAAGACTCATCCAAGCTAGAGAGTGCTTTGGAGGTTTCGATCGGGTTAGGCCGAGGGGGGAGAACTACGTTCTCCTTGTTCTATCTATTTATTACTTTGAGTCTTAATAAAAAGAGTTTTACGTCTTATTGGGATTCTATCCCTAACAAATGGTCCGACCTGCCGACGAACGACCTAGGGAAAAGATGACCAACACACGGATGCAAGAGAAAATCGACGAGTTGGAGAAGAAACAAGAAATTTTGGGGAAGAATCAAGAGACTTTGGGGAAGAATCAAGAGGCTATGTCTACCAAAATCGATGTGCTCACTTCTAAGATGGATGATATCCAGGCCGTTCTTCAACGATTATTGTCCGCGTCAACGCAAGATAATACCAAGTCATCCGTCATTACCAACGCTGGCTCTTCAACAGCTAAACACGACGACACAGAGCATCACACTTCCTCCGACACTCCTCACGGCACCAGCCCATGCATTGTGAAGCAAGTCGAGATGCCAAGCTTCAATGGACACGATCCGCTTGGGTGGATGGCTCGGGCTGACAAATATTTTTCTTTACAGCAAACACCGGAAGTTCAGAAGGTTGAAATCGCTTTCATGAGTCTGGAAGGTGATGCTTTACACTGGTTGCAGTGGCTTCGTCAACAAACACCGGCATTGTCTTGGGAACAACTTAAAACTGAATTGATGGAACAGTTTGGAAGCGACGTTGCAACTTCTCCATATGAACAATTGGTAGCTCTTCGTCAAACAGATTCAGTGACTGAATTTGTTAATGAATTTCTCGCTCGCACAACTCAGATCAATCATCTAGATCAACATCTTCAGTTGGGAATCTTTCTCAATGGGTTGAAAGAGGAGATACGTGTGAAATTTCGTCCAAACGACGTTGGAGATTTACGCGCTGCCATACGTGTCGCGCTCTATATTGAACGAGAGTTGGATTTTTACTTTGTGAACAAAGGAAGACCACCAGATCAGACTTCTAGGCCGTATGCGAAAGGTTTGGGGTCTCTAACTCATTCTCTTAGAACCCCTGATCATGGCAGACTATCATCATCTTCGAATGGTGGTTCAAACACCAACTCCTTCAAACCAAGGGGAACGCGCCAATATTCACACCAGGAGTATCTCGACATGAAAGCTAAAGGACTATGTTTCCGATGCAAGCAACCCTATTCTCCTTTCCATGATTGTCCCTACAAATCGCTTCGCGCTTTGATGCTAGCAGAAGATGAAACAATTGTTGATGGTGAAATAATTGCTACGGAAATCCAGCCTTGAGGACAAGGCTGTTTTTCAACCGGTCGGCACTGTTACGAATTAGAATATTAGGATTTCTATTTTATGAATTGGAAACAATTCATTATTTCTATTTATCTATTTCCTTTTCTTAGATTGTTAGGTTTAGCGTTTTATTATATATAGAGATGAGGTCTTGTTGTAAGACTCATCCAAGCTAGAGAGTGCTTTGGAGGTTTCGATCGGGTTAGGCCGAGGGGGGAGAACTACGTTCTCCTTGTTCTATCTATTTATTACTTTGAGTCTTAATAAAAAGAGTTTTACGTCTTATTGGGATTCTATCCCTAACAAATACTCAACCAATTAACGCAAATTGAGGGGCAATGAATTGATTGTTTACCTCTTCATCGCCATCGTCATCCCCATCAAAATCCTCTTCATCAGCCTCCTGCAGAATACATCAAACATCTTTAAGCAACTTGTTTTCCTTTACAAAAAGAGATGATAAGATTGAAACTGAAATGAAATGATAAATAGTGTACATTGTTGAAGTAGGTGAGAGGGTTAGTCCACAGATCCTCCTTGATAATATCAGCGACCTGATACGAAAGGAAATTTCCGAGTTCAAATGGGGCAGACAATAGACATGATGTTTAATTCATAGAAGTCATAAAGTATAGGAGCTTGTACCTCATCATGAATCTCATCCCCGGCTTCTTCCTTATGTTGAGCATCAGTAAACCAGGTAAAGAAGCTGAAGAGAAAGTCGAGAGGAAAGCAGTTAATAATATGCAATTACTAGAAAGCCATAAACTTTGCATTACGTATCCATGACCACAAAAACCTCACTTCAAGTCTATGGTTGATTGCCAAAATCACTTAATGGAGTCAAGAACAACAATACCTCTCCTCTAGTAATGCACGTTTGTTCCCATTCTTATCTTCATGGTTCACCCCATTTGGCAAGCCCTTCATAGAGAGAAACATCATTAACATTAATCCCAAAGAGAGAGACTTATTATGTTGCACAAGCATAATAGATATATTTACCTTGCCTTCCTTCCATTTGATAGGAGTTGCTTCGATTTTTGTTGTTCCTTCTTCAAGGAAAGTAAAGGTCTTTGTAAGCTTGGCATCCTCAAAAAAGGGGTTGGGATTGAAGTGCTGTAAATTGATCCCCAGTTTAACAAGCAAATTAACAACAATATCTAGTAATCTTCTAAAGAGATAAAAGGGGAAGACAGCAAAAAGAGAAAGAAAAATGAGCTGGACAAAGAAACATACAAAAGTGATGGAGTATCCAGATTTCACATCTTTGGCATCCTCGACATCAAGAGAGCTCAAGTACTTAAAAATCTGTAAAAGCAGAGGAATCAATTCACGATGTAACCATAGTTTAGCTGTAAAAACTGAAAAGGTGCATCCATCATTAGAATCTCGAAAGATAACTCACAAACCTTCTGGTCTTCTTCTGTCAAAAGATCACCTAACGCAGGATGACTCATAAACTGTAAAGAATATACTTAATCAATTAGAAGCAAGATATTTCAAACAGTAATTGAATAAAAATACGTAGAGAAACTATAATTACTTACAGCAGTTATCCAGAAGTCCGGAATCGCTTTGATAACTTCGTTACGCTTGTCATACACAGGCTTTCGAATCTCGTTATACTTCTGCTCCACTTCTAAGACCTCATCACTTGCCTTCTCATTGATCTAAAACCAACATACCAGTCAAAGAGAAAGTGATCAATGACCAGCTCTAACAGTAGTTTTAGCTTTTTTCATTAACTTCTCTACAGAACAGAGAGCATTCACCACAGTAAAGCATAGCAGCAACAAATCCATGCATAATTAGCACCAGAAACATCATTATTCCATCAAAAAAGCTTTAAACTTTGGAATCCATTAAAATTTCCAGTATCATAATTCAGAGCAACCCAACAAGAATCTTCATCATTACCCAGGAGACAAGAACACTAATCACGGAAATCCGGAGAAAATAGGGTTTATTGAGTCACCTTCTCGATGTCATCTTGAATCTCTTGAAGCTTCTCAATTGAAAGAATAAGCTCTTGGTCGATTTGCTCAACGTTTTCGCCTTCGACTTTCTCTTCAATTTTCGCCTTCTTGCTCTTATCCGCCACCATTTTTAACTTCAAACCCCAAAGAAAGTGAGGATTTTGGCTCCTCCTTCACCGTTTTCTCCCCCTTTTCTGCTAAAACCCTAATTTCTCAAAGATGTTTATGCAGGGCAAAGGGGACTTAGGGTTTTGAGGGGTTTATGTGGACAACCAATAAGGTTGAGCCACGAGATGACAGAAAGGGTATATTTGTCAATTTACTAACCAACCTTAGGGTAGTTCAGAAATTTCCATGTATATGCTTTTTTAAGTAAACAATCCATTTTAATAGTTGGATTTAATAGGGGTGATTAAAGTTTGCTATTTGAAACTTTGAGTATTAAAAAAAAAACCACTATTCCTAACCAAAAAAGAATAATATCCACTCCTTTTTTATGATAGAAAAGAATATTATCCCTCTATAGTATTATATAACTATTGCTCATTTGCTCAAAAATAAGAACAAGGGTGGTCAAAATTATCAAACCAAACTGAGCAGTCCCAGATTGAACTAAAGTGAAATCCAAAGCTGCACCAAATTATAAAATTTATTTCACTGAAATAAAAATACTATACCCATCAAATGAATTTTTATGAAATCAAACTTAATTAATTGAACTACCACAAAGTGTTTTTCTAAAGTTAAATTCTTAGCTAAGAATATTAAAAGTACATTGAAATATATTGAAAATCTATGCTTTAATTAAAATAAATGAACTATTTTTCCTTTTTTAAGACCAAACCAACAAGAATCTTGGTCCCAAATAAACCGAACTTTTGGCCCAAAAAGAAATACTAAAAATAGAAATGTTGACAGTGGGATTTGAACCCACGCCCTTTCGGACCAGAACCTTAATCTGGCGCCTTAGACCAACTCGGCCATATCAACATTTTTGTTCATCCACGAAGTAGTAAATAAATAAAGATACTTTGAATTATCCTCAAGCGTAGCCGTTGAAGTTCTTCTTTAAGCAGTACAGGTGAATGCCACGGAGTTGCAATCGAAATCGATTATAAGATTTCTCCTGTTATTTTCTGGGTTTTCTCCTTTGGATTTGATAAAGAACCAGTCTTTTCGATTTCAAATCTCTCTCAAAATTTTTTTTCAATCTCCTCAGATTTTTTCTAGGGTTCCAAAAATCATGTAAAGACCATGCTTTTATTTCTTAGCTACATGAAATTTCCCAGATTTTAGGGAATTTTTTTTTTTTCATTCCTGTAATGGGTCCCTCTCTGCTTCCGAGACATGTAACTGCAGTTATAAAATGTCAGAAGGATCCCATGAAAGCTTTAGAAATGTTCAATTCGATGAAGAAAGAGAATGGTTTCAAGCATACTTTATCTACTTACCGTAGTGTTATCGAAAAGCTTGGACTCCATGGGAAATTTGAGGCCATGGAACAGGTTTTAGTGGATATGAGGGAGAATGTTGGTAACCATATGCTTGAAGGGGTCTATGTTGGGGTAATGAAGAATTATGGTAAGAAAGGGAAAGTTCAAGAAGCTGTAACTGTGTTTGAAAGGATGGATTTTTATGATTGTGTGCCTACGGTTTTCTCTTATAATGCTATTATGAGTGTGTTGGTTGATAGTGGGTATTTTGATCAAGCTCATAAGGTGTATATGAGGATGCTGGATAGAGGGATTACGCCCGATGTTTATTCGTTTACAATTAGGATGAAGGCGTTTTGTAAGACGAGTAGGCCTCACGCTGCTTTGAGGCTTCTTAATAATATGGAGTCTCAGGGATGTGAGATGAATGCGGTTGCTTATTGTACTGTGGTTAGTGGGTTTTATGAGGAGAATTTTAAGGATGAGGCTTATGAGTTGTTTGGGAAGATGCTTGAATCGGGTGTTTCTCTTTGTGTTAGTATGTGTAACAGGGTTCTACATGTTCTTTGTAAGAAAGGAGATGTTAAGGAGTCTGAAAAGCTACTAGATAAAGTTATCAAGAGAGGCGTTTTACCTAATTTGTTTACTTATAATTTTTTCATTCTTGGGCTTTGTCAGAAAGGTGAGCTAGGTGCTGCTGTCCGTATGGTTGTTAGTCTCATAGAGCAGGGACCAAAACCGGATGTCATTACGTATAACAATCTTATATGTGGCTTATGTAAGAATTCCAAGTTGGAGGAGGCAGAGTTTTACTTAGGAAAAATGGTGAATGAGGGTCTTGAGCCTGATAGGTTTACCTATAACACACTAATAGCTGGATATTGCAAAGGTGGAATGGTGCAGCTTGCAGAGAAGATTCTTGCTACTGCTGTTTTCAATGGGTTTGTTCCTGACGAGTTTACATATCGCTCCTTAATTGAGGGATTGTGTCACGAAGGTGAAACAAACCGTGCATTAGCTTTATTTAATGAGGCCTTGGGGAAAGGAATAAAGCCTAACGTGATTCTTTACAACACACTGATCAAAGGATTGTCTAACCAGGGTTTGATTCCGGAGGCTGCTCAGTTGGCGAGTGAAATGTCTGAAAAGGGTTTGATTCCCGAGGTACAGACTTTTAACATACTTGTAAATGGACTATGCAAGATGGGATGTGTTTCTGATGCTGATGATCTTGCTAAAGTCATGATCTCCAAAGGGTACTTTCCGGACATCTTTACGTTCAACATTTTGATTCATGGTTATTCTACACAGTTGAAAATGGAAAACGCACTTAGGATCTTAGATATTATGTTGGACAATGGCGTTGAGCCTGATGTGTACACTTACAACTCTTTGTTGAACGGTATCTGCAAAACGTCAAAGTATGAAGATGTGATGGAAACATATAAAACGATGTTGGAGAAAGGCTGTTCGCCTAACCTATTCACGTTTAATATACTTCTGGAGAGTCTATGCAGATACCGAAAGCTAGATGAAGCCTTGGGGTTGCTGGAGGAAATGAAAAATAAAAGTGTGAATCCAGATGCGGTTGCGTTTGGAACGTTGATCGATGGTTTCTGCAAAAATGGAGACTTGGATGGAGCATACACGCTATTTCGGAAGATGGAAGAGGTTTATAAGGTCTCAAGTTCAACGACAACATATAACATCATCATTCATGCTTTCACTGAGAAGCTAAATGTTAGTATGGCGGAAAAGCTTTTCCAAGAGATGGGTGATCGTTGTCTTGCTCCTGATGGATACACATACCGGCTTATGATTGACGGTTTTTGCAAAACAGGAAATGTCGATTTGGGGTACAAGTTTCTGCTGAAGATGATGGAGAACGGGTTTACTCCATCGCTCACAACTTTTGGACGTGTGATAAACTGTCTTTGTGTGGACGACAGAGTTTATGAGGCTGCCAGTATTATCTATCGGATGGTCCAGGAAGGACTGGTCCCTGAGCCTGTGAACACCATTTTTGATGTTGACAAAAAGGAGGTGGCTGCTCCTAAGCTTGTCTTGGAGGATCTGTTGAAGAAGAGCTGTATTACATATTATGCTTACGAACTTCTTTTTGATGGCCTTAGAGATAAAAGGCTACGTAAGAAAAAGGGTTTCACAGTTATAGCCATGTGAATCTGATGCAGTGGTTTACCTTTTTGTTCAGATAAAAGGCTATCTCAGGACTTGCTGAGCTCTTCTTGGAGAAGATGGTGACTGAAACGCTTCTGGGCAGTTAGTCCCCAGGGTCGGTTAGATTTCATCCAAGAAAATGTTGGAATTACTCTGATACTTTTAATATAATACTGAGTGATGCACCGTTCAGTGTGTTCTTCTGTTGCAACACTCGACTGAAAATTTAGAGCAAGGAGTTCTCTGCTTTAGTTCCATTCCTCTTTTCCTTTTCGAAGATAGAAAATTGAACACAAGCAAGACGACGCAGCAGGATCATGCTCCAAGTCGTTTGAACTTCACATCAAATCAGAAATTGTCAACACCTGCTTGAAACAATCACTAGTCGAGGAACACCTAGCCACTGTGAAGAAGGTGCACGAGGTATGTGAAACTACAGAAATGTCTGAGTACTTCCTTTTGTTATGTGTGATTAGTTGGTATTGGGTAACAATCTCTGTGAATTAGATCTTTCAATGATTGAGTCACATCTTGAATAAAGATGTTATCATTATAATTCCCAACTATTTTCTGGCAAAAGTGTAACAACAAAGTGTATGAAGTTGCTATATACATAATTGGAGTACCACAAATGCTTTATTCAGTTTCATTATCATACATAAGTACCTGAGATAAGCCCATAACATCTGTCTCCAGAATTATTTTGTGTTTTCAAACCATTATCTAACTTTTATTCTGTTATTCTGAGACATTACATCCACATGATTCATTATTTGACCAACATCTTGATCTCGTTACGCATTTTCAGCCTGCTGGAGATGCTTTTGTCTCAAATTCTTTAGGAGGTTCAACAACCTATCACGAGGGAGTTCGACATCTTTTATAACAGGCTGCTCTTGCAGGCGCTCTATCCAGTTGTATAACGTCGGGGTGTTCACTGGATCAATAAATCCGACACCGAATGCTTCATGATAAAGTTTGTGTGCTCCAAGACTAGTGATGATGATGATGTCCAAAAGTCCTACATCATCATTCCCTTTGATAATTTTATTTGGGAAATGCTTCTTTAGTCCATCTTCGAGGACTTTGAATATCTCCCTAGCCGCTTCTACAGACTTTTCTTGAGCTTCTCCCTCTTGAAAGATTACTCCACTCATAACCTCAAACACCTGCAACAAGTATCAATCATTAGTATGATAACCATATTGATATGATTTCTGATGAGAGATCTGTGGAAATCACCTGTTGGTTGATGTAGTTGACCCAGAACCGGACCTGGGCCTTTTCGTACGGATCTTCTGGGAGGAGACAAGGAGAGTTCTTCCACGTTTCATCGACATATTCAAGAATCACAAGTGATTCAGCCACTGGCTTACCATCATGGACAAGAACAGGAACCTTCTTGTGAACAGGATTGAGTTGAAGCAGGGACTCACTCTTGTTCTGAAGGTCTTCTTCCACGTACTCGTAGCTTATGCCCTTGAGTTTAAGGGCGATTTCTACCCTCTTTACATACGGGCTTGCCCACATCCCATGTAATGTCACTTTGCTCTTCTTGTCCTCCATTCTCTCAAAACTCGAAAAAAAAGAAGCCTTCAGAGTATTAAGATTTGCGCTTCATCTTTCATCTCTTTTATAGAGTTCAAGTAAGACAAGAAAGTCTACTTTGAAACTTGTTGTCTTGTTCATCAAGCATATTGTCGCCTTTCTCTGACTTTGAAGTTTGAATGTTCCAACTAATATGTCATCAAGGATTTGTCTATCTTTAAGATTGATGGAACAGAGCCAAGAGTTTAGTATTCACTTATCTTTGACTGTATTGCCGTCCAAGAAAAAGGAAAAGGACTTCTCGAGCTAAAGAGATATCTTGTCAATAAAGAATTGTCGAAAGTCAGGATAATTGTTTCCAAGCAATCCCAGCTTTAATCTCCAATAGCTTTTTAGATAATTAAAAAATGTCTTTAATCATGAGAAGTTCGTAAATGTTGCTGAATAATCATATACAGAACCCACCAAAAGATTATGTCTTCTCCATTATCTCTATGTTGATACTTGATAAGGAGGAACGAGATTGTTTTGGCCTTTTGGGAGATTTTATTTTTGTTAAAATTAAATTTTCATTTAAAATTTGCTTCCCTAAGAGTATTATCTACAATTTTGGCATCAACGATGTCCACCCCACAAAATATTATCACTTTCAAAAAGAGCAGAGGAAACAGAGCATGGTGGGGTTAGTTTTACAGTCTCTTCATTGGTATGGACATGGAGGAATCTTGGAGAAGAATAAGTATAACAAGAGACATCTACTGAGTATTGTCGGAGCCACTCAAAGAGATGATTCTTCTTCTTCTTCACAGAGATTTGAAATCGATAGAGATAAAGCTAGAGAAGCTTTGAAACAACTTGATCAACAGATTGAATCTCAAGCTGATGATAAAAAGCCAAGAAAGTTAATTAAGACATCTGAAGATGTTATCAGATCAAGTGTTGGAGATTCATCGATTGACCCGTTCACGTTTGAAGAACCACCTGAGATGTCTGGATCGTTCCTCACAAGTTCTGCTGTTCTTCTCTTAGCTCTTACTTTGTTCTATAATATTTTGTTCATTACAGTGATTAAACCATCCATGGATGGACCAGAATCAGTTCTAGCAGAAAAGAGAGTAGCTATGTCTGATTCTGACATTGTCAAGTTTCCACTCTCAAATAGTAAAACATAATTACAGTGTTTCTTGTATATTAGTTCTCTGATTGGTCTTTACTGCTATAACGTTATATTTGTATACAAAGAAGCCATAAACTTACAGAAACTAAGAATTTGATAGTAAAAACAAAATTGGAACTTCCCCTCTTGAGCAAAGTGTCTATACCTGAAGCGACCACATTGTTTGCTTTTCGAGTTGCAACAACCTAAATGAAGTGTCTGTATCCAATCTCAGTCCAGCATCTTCAACTTCCTTACATAACTCTTTACATTTTGTCAGCCGCCCAGAAGCAATACAAACGGTAATCATGTCGCGGTAGATATCATAAGTTGGAGAGAATCCAGCTTCCTTGAGTTTAGAGTAATATCTCGTTGCTCTTCCCAAATCAGCCAATGCCACAAATAATTTAATGACTACTCTATAAGCTGGAAGATCGAGAAGACAGTTTGATTCTTCCATCTCCCAAACCACATTCATCGCCTCACGGTATTTCATTTCTGAATACCGGCTATGTATCATCATAGTGTACATCACGATGCTCGGCTCTCTTTGTGATTCTTTATACCAGTCATAGAGGCAGTCCACGAGCTCGAATCTTCCCAGTTTCACACAGATCTTCATAATACTTGTGCAGTCTTGTTGGCTCAACTTCAAGTCTTCTCTTCCTTCCAGTTCCTCGAGAAGAGTAACAACAAGATGGTACTTATCAGGATTCTTAGCTATCTCCAAAATCATCTTCACGTAGACACTCGAGTCGAGTATCCGATTATTACTCTTGGAGATCATTATAAGCTTCCTGGCTAGATTCAGCCATCCACCTTCAATGCATCCTTTGATCATTGCTTCGATAACGTTCTTACTAGCCAAACTATTATCGAACTTCATCAGTTTCAGCTCATGATGCTTAGCCAAAACCTGGATAGTGGATGCAAGAATCCGATTATCAGGGACTAAATGAGAATGTTTCTCCGCCCAACGATAAGTCTGTAAAGCTCTCTCAGGCAAACCCATATGACCCAATTCACGAATGGTCACAGAGAGTGACCCTTTACGCAAGAAGCTAACCCATTTGTTGAGAACAAGAGACACATCCGCATCAGAAGAAGGCAAGCGTTTGATCTCTCTAGCTAAACCGATGAGAAAGCTTGGATCTTTATACACTTGCTTGGATGAAGCAACAGATTTGATGTTGTTCTTGGGAGTTGGAAGACCCAAAGGTCGTAACTTGTGAGGTTGAGGAAGTGGTAAAGGCCTGACTCGAATCGGTTTACCGGGTTTCTGAGGGATCCTTTTCTGGAAAAGAGATGAAATCGCCTCGAGTTCTTCTGGTTCCCATACATTAGCATCATCATCTACTGGTTCTTCCTCTTGCACATCATCATCATCAAGAGGTTTGGGCTTCCTGAGAAAGAGATTGACACCGAAATCAGGAGGAAGCTTGGTGCGGCGTGGATTAAGGAGATTCTTAGTGAGTTTCTTAGATCGATTTCCTTGAGCATAGACTTCGATACTATTCCTCGATTGAAGATTCAGGTGGAAGATAAATGACGTAGAAGACACAGAACAATACATTATTATTTCGAAATTAGGGTACAGTGATTCAAGAACAGACACAAAGAAGAAGATAAACGACGAAGAAGAAAATTATTTAGAAAAAAAGAAAAAAAAAAAACTAAAATTCAAATAACCGACCCGGTCCGACCAGACAGACCGGGTTATGTTCTTGACCAACATCTTGATCTCATTACGCATTTGTAGCCTCCTGGAGATGCTTTTGTCTAATGTTGTGGACATGGGTCACCAACTTATCATGAGGCACTTCAACTTCTTTCACCATAGTCAGCTCTTGTAGGCTCTCTATCCAGTTGTGCAAAGTTGGAGTGTTCACTGGATCAATTATCTCTACACCTACCGCTTCATGAAGAGCTTTGTGCCTTCCATAACTAGAAATGATGATGATTTCCAAAAGCCCAATATCATCATTCTCTTTGATGGTTTTGTTTGGGAAAAGCTTCTTGAGTCCATCATCTAGAACTTTGATTATCTTCCTCACTTCTTCGAGAGACTTTTCTTGAGCTTCACCTTCTTGGAATATTACTTTAGCCCTGACCTCCTGAACCTTCAGTAAGAAACAATCATTAGTTAGTATAATAATAATCATATTGATGTAATTTATGATGAGAGGTTCTGGAAGATACCTGCTGAGTAATGTAGCTGACCCAAAACCGGACTTGGGCCCTTTCGTATGGATCCTCGGGGAAGAGACGAGGAGAGTTCTTCCATGTTTCATCGATATATTCAAGGATCACAAGTGACTCAGCCACTGGCTTACCATCATGGACAAGAACAGGAACCTTCTTGTGAACAGGATTGAGTTGAAGCAGGGACTCACTTTTGTTCTTGAGATCTTCTTCAACGTACTCATAGCTTATATCCTTGAGTTTAAGGGCGATTTCGACCCTCTTCGAATATGAGCTTGCCCACATCCCATGTAATGTCACTTTGCTTTTCTTCTCCTCCATTCTCTCAAAACTCTCTTCTCTTTTCTTATAACTTTTTCTCAAATCTTCTTGAGCCTTATCATTTTTGTTTTGATTGTTCTAACTCCTTTATAGAGTTTCAGACAAGAGTGTTGCCTTGGTCTTCAAGCATAGTTGTTATTTTATCTTTCGTTCAAAGGTTTGATTTTGAAATTTGAAAAGTATTAACAGATGTGACATACGATCCGAACCATTGAATTAATGATTTTTTAGTTCATAACTACTAGATTAATTCTACCCCGCACCCGGTGCTGAGATTATTTGTTTTTGTAAGATCTTTTGGTTTTGAATTAAGAAAAAAGTTTGATTGGTTATAAGTGTAGAGACAATAATACACATGACACGAAATGAAGTAGACAAAATGTGGAAATGATAAAACAAAAGTCGTGCGTTGATTTTTCATACATGATTAATATTTCAAAGTACATGAACTACCGAAGTTTAGAAAATACTTTGTAAACCAAATATATTTTTTTCTTCTCCTATTTCCCTTTTCATCGGTTATTAGAACTCTCAAACCTGTCATCGACTTAATCTTGGAAAGTGCAACATATAATTGACCATGAGAGAACACCGGTATAGGTAGATATAAACCAACATTTCCTAATGATTGTGCCTGGCTCTTGTTTATGGTCATGGCGAAAGCTAGAGGCCGAGGAAATTGTCTGCGACGCATCCGGACACTATTAAGACACGCCTCAATCCTTTTGGATAATTATCTTGGAAGATTATGAATATATTCTCTTGATTTTTTTAGATATATTTACTTGTCTTTCTCTGTTGATTTATCGTCTTATAAAAAGATATCATATTCTTTTATCTAGAAAATGAATATGTGAATATAACAAAACCATAGATGTGATAATTCAATACCAAAAAAAGTTTTGGTACTTAATATATAATAAAATATTTTTTTCATTTGTCAAACTTCAATCATATTTGAATATTTCAAAATAAAATATTCAAAATCATAAATATATCCATCGTTTAATTTTTTAAAATATAGACATATACATTAGAGGAATGATCGGCTCGTGTGCTTTTTTAGCGCTCATGTGCCCCTGTCGAGGTACATGGTGACGTGAAGTAAAACCCACACCCGCCGATCACCTAAAACACAATTTTTTAAAAAAAAATTACTTAGATCATAATATTTGTTACGTAAGATATATTCTCAAAATTTTAGTATATATGCGCTAAAATTTTTGTATCAAACATCCATAAATATTCAGAATTCTACTCCCATGTCTAAATTATCCAAAAATACCCGTAAATATCGGCATTAACCAAAGAAACCAAAAAAATTATAAGAAAAAGTTATAAAATATACCCGAACATAACTAACCTTAAATTAAAAAATATCTATGAATTAATTTATTTTTCGCTATTCGAGCGAAAGTTTACATTATTTTGGTGTTAGCATTATGTTAATGTTAATCCTATATATATGTATGCTAGGATTTCATATAAACACAACTCAATAATACATTCTCTATTCTATAAGATTTTACACATAGACTCCGATATATACTACTCCTTGATTGAAGATTCAGGTGGAAGATAAAGGACGAAGAAGACACAGGACAATGCATTATCATTTCGAAATTAGGGTACAGTGATTTAAGAACAGACTCAAAGAAGAAGATAAACGACGAAGTGAAAATTATTTAGAAACAACAAAAAAAGAAAAAACTAAAATTAAAATAACCGACCCGGTCCGTCCGGACAGACCGGGTTATGTTCTTGACCAACATCATGATCTCATTACGCATTTGTAGCCTCTTGGAGATGCTTTTGTCTAATGTTGTGGACAAGGGTCACCAACTTATCATGAGGCACTTGGACTTCTTTTATCACAGTAAGCTCTTGTAGTTTCTCTACCCAGTTGTATAAGGTGGGAGTGTCCACTGGATCAATTATCTTTACACCGACTACTTCATCAAAAACTTTGTGTGCTCCAAAACTATTGATGATGATGATTTCCAAAAGCCCAATATCATCATTCTCTTTGATGGTTTTGTTTGGGAAATGCTTCTTGAGTCCATCATCAAGAACTTTGATTATCTTCCTCGCTTCTTCTATAGACTTTTCTTGAGCTTCACCTTCTTGGAATATTACTTTAGCCCTGACCTCATGAACCTTCAATAAGAAACAATCATTAGTTAGTATAACAATAATCATATTTGATGTAATTTATGATGAGAGGTTTTTGGAAGATACCTGCTGAGTGATGTAGCTGACCCAGAACCGAACTTGGGCCCTTTCGTATGGATCCTCTGGGAAGAGACGAGGAGAGTTCTTCCACGTTTCATCGATATATTCAAGGATCACAAGTGACTCAGCCACTGGCTTACCATCATGGACAAGAACAGGAACCTTCTTGTGAACAGGATTGAGTTGAAGCAGGGACTCACTTTTGTTCTTGAGATCTTCTTCAACGTACTCATAGCTTATATCCTTGAGTTTAAGGGCGATTTCGACCCTCTTCGAATATGAGCTTGCCCACATCCCATGTAATGTCACTTTGCTTTTCTTCTCCTCCATTCTCTCAAAACTCTCTTCTCTTTTCTTATAACTTTTTCTCAAATCTTCTTGAGCCTTATCATTTTTGTTTTGATTGTTCTAACTCCTTTATAGAGTTTCAGACAAGAGTGTTGCCTTGGTCTTCAAGCATCGTTGTTATTTTATCTTTCGTTCAAAGGTTTGACTTTGAAATTTGAAAAGTATTAACAGATGTGGCATCCAATCCGAACCATTGAATTAATTATTTTTTAATTCATAACTACTAGATTCTACCCCGCAACCGGTGCGGGGATCATTTGTTTTTGTTAGATCTTTTGGTTTTGAATGAAGAAAAAAGTTTGATTGGTTATAAGTGGAGAGACAATAATACACATGACACGAAATGAAGTAGACAAAATGTGGAAATGATAAAACAAAAATCGTGAGTTGATTTTCCATACATGATTAATATTCCAAAGTACATGAACTACCGAAGTTTAGAAAATACTTTGTATACCAAATATATTTGGGTTTTGTGCAAAAAAACCCTCGAACTCACCAATTTTTGCAAGTTTACCCACGAACTTATTATTGTGCAAGTTAAACCTATGAACTCCAATAAACCCCGCAATATAACCCTTCTGTATATTTGTGATGCGTTTTGCATTTTGAAAAGCGAACTACGTGCCGTTTTTACTCCTTCAATTAAGGAAAAATAATTCCACCGCTGAGATTCGAACCACGTACCCGCAAGTGCAACAGAGAGGTGTGCTACCAACAGACCACTTCAATATCCGTTGTTGGTTATCAAATTGTGCTATTATATAGAGTAACACAATAGTAAAAATAAAAATATTGTGACCTTTTTTGTGTGGACCTTTTGAACAAATAAAAATATTATGACCTATTAATGAAATAATTTATATATTTACATTATAATTTATTCTCAATATATTTCTATAAATATTTTTTTTATTAACAACATGTAACATGTATTATAAATATAAATTTTCATACTTTAATTTTAGAAAACAACTAATCAAGGTTTATAAAAATTAACCCAATCATAATTAAATTAAAAGTTGTATCAAATACCATTTTGTGGATCATTTTTCAAAAATACAATTTATTATTCTTTCAAAAATATCACTTTTATGGATTTAGAGAAGGTTTAAGATTCTAGGGCTTAGAGTTTAGGGTTAAAACTTTATAGGGTTTTGGTGTTTATTTTTAAATAACTATTTGGATTTGAGATTTAAGATTTTAGGAATTTTAGAATCAAAAAATTATTTAGGGTTTAGGTTTTAACCCGAAACTTTGGATCATAAACCTTGAAACCCTAAAAATAAAGATGATTTATATTTTAATATATTTTCTATAATTTATATAAAAATAATATTATATAAAATAACCCAATCATATTTAAATTATACTTATAATATAAATAAGTATATATAAAATATGTATATATATATATATATTTATGAGGATGATTCTAAATATATTTTTATATTTATAAATATAATTTAATCTTAATTGGGTAGTTTTTATAATTAATTATGGCCTTATGGTCACAACACATTTATATAAACCCTCTGATGTCCATAACAAACGCTCACATGAGAAATGTCATTAATTTTTTATTTTATCATTGTACCACTCTATAAATTAAATAAAGTGTACCAGTACATCATCTGTCCATGTGGCCTGGTGGCAACCCTTATAATAACTCACATGGTAGTTCATGGTTCGAAACCCAGTGGGGGAAATGTTTTTTTCTTTCATTGAAAGAGAAAAACGGCATGGTGTGCGCCATCCAAATTGCAAAACGCATCACAAATATACAGAAGGGTTATATTGTGGGGTTTATTGGAGTTCA